>VXAL01006777.1:74252-91522 GCA_013399475.1 Chauna torquata | reverse complement strand
CTTTTCTTTTCTTTTCTTTTCTTTTCTTTTCTTTTCTTTTCTTTTCTTTTCTTTTCTTTTCTTTTCTTTTCTTTTCTTTTCTTTTCTTTTCTTTTCTTTTCTTTTCTTTTCTTTTCTTTTCTTTTCTTTTCTTTTCTTTTCTTTTCTTTTCTTTCTCATATGTGGCTTTTGCTGAGCTTGTTTGCAAGAGTTTTGTGCTCT
Source organism: Chauna torquata (assembly GCA_013399475.1). Taxonomy (NCBI): domain Eukaryota; kingdom Metazoa; phylum Chordata; class Aves; order Anseriformes; family Anhimidae; genus Chauna; species Chauna torquata. Next base: position 91,321 of record VXAL01006777.1, on the reverse strand, counting down.
TTGCCTGCCTGCTGCTGTGTCTGACAGCTGTTGAGTGGCAAGCTAATGGGACACATACTGCATGAGTGTCCAGAGCAATTGTGTTTCTTTCTTGGCTGTCTCTGAACTGTGTGGCTTTGATTACACCAGCATAAATACAGATTAACCCCCTGATAACTCATCTCTCTTCATGCCATTAGCTTTCCTCTGCTCATGCCAGTAGTCAGCTATTTGCTGGGGGACTCACTCTGGAGACCACAGCCAGCCAGGTAGGGACTGGGGCTGCAGAAGGGATCAGCAGGAGAGCTGCTTTTTCATGTATTTGTCAGGCTAAATGGTAAAATGCCTGATGCCTCTCTGAGCTCTGGTTGCTCTCAATTGCCGCCCGCCGTAATGGGGCTGGGGCTGGGGGGGACACAGCCCTGCGCCACAGGAGGAGTAGGAGTCCTGGTGGTGGTCCTAGAGCAGGACCTGGTTTTGTTTACCTCTCCTGCCCTGCTGCACTCATATAACACCTTAATTCTCTTCCCACCCTCTCCCTGAGGTGCTTGTTTGCCAGCCCTTAATCAAAATCACACGTAGGGCATGTCCATGTGCAAAAGGGGGATAACCAAAGCAACAGTGCTTCCCGAGCAGGTTTAGCAGGAGCAAGGAGACCTTCCTGCTCCAAACTGCTGCTCCACTTTAAAGCTTCTGTAGGGGCTGTCAGGATGGTGGTGGCACAAAACAGAGCAGCCCTCCCTGCGCCATTGTGAGTGCTGGAGATCTCCTGGTGGGTATGGCATGGGATTTCTTCCAGCCCAGCCTCCCTCTCGCTTCCTGGCTCTTTGAATTGCCCTGTGTTCAGGTCTATGAAAGGGCGCACGTAGCAGTGTGTTGGCATTAAATGAATATTAATTCCATTTGCATTCTACCAGTAGACCTCCTCAATTTGTGGTGATCAACACCTCTAAAGATGGCTCCTACCGCACACAGGAGTGTAGACCAGCAGGAACTTCTGAATCAATGTGTGCTGGTGGCTGAGGTGCAGCCACATGCATTGGGCTTCCCCAAAAGGCATTCCCTGTGGCCAGCACTGTCCAGCTAAATAGGCAAAATACTGGAAGAGAAGTGCAAAGAGTTGGAGAAATTTTCCTGGGTCATGTAAGAGGCTGAACTGAGGACTAAACTCAGGACTTGTGTGTCATCTTCTAGTGTGTCCTTCAGTACGTTTCATTTCTCCCATGTACCTCAGCTTCTCACCATGATTAGCATACTCCTAAACCACTTTATTTCTGTTCTGTAACTCATGTGAAATAGTAAACATATTCAGACCTTTTTGTAAGAAAGCTTTGTTGCTTTATTGTGATTCCTACACTACTATGGTTAAATGTAATACATAAAAAGTCCCTTTCACTATGCTAGGAGATAAGAATATTCTTCTCTAGTGCATGCTGCAGAATGCGGTTTTAAATATTTAATTTGCATTTTTTTCCAAGCTGAATAATAATTAAAAAAAATCCCTAAGAACAAAGGGGATGCTTGACAACAAGATTTTCTCAGTGCTTTAAAGCATGCAGAAACTGTAGCGACCACGTTTATCGCTGATGAAGCAAAACAGGAGCTAAGCACACGCTTTGTGTTGAGGTTTGACTGTGGGCAACAAGAGCTATGGGTTTTTGGCCATTTGGGTGCTGTTTAAGTCAGTTGGTACATGATCCTTCCTCATTCACCATAAAATGTAAAAACAGGCTCTGGGGGTATCTTTTGTTAGCCCTAAGTACTGCCCAAAGGGTTTAGCAGTTATTATTAAATGAGGAAGGGTTAGGAAGTCATGCATACACTTCCCGAACAGGCTCTCTGTCCTTTGGACTCATTTCCTACACAAAGTGCTGTTTCCTTGATGGGACTATTAAACTCTTTAAACTGAGAATGGAAAATTTTCAGCTGATTGGAGATGGACACTGTCATGAATGGCCTCAATCCGCTTATGCTCTCATTAACATGCAAATTGAGGTTTCCTCTGTCACCAACAGGCTTGTTCCAACAAAAAAGAGAGAGCTGAACTAAGCAGGGCTAATCTCACTGCCCAAATTAGCAGCCTCAGAGCACGGCTGTTCGGAGGTGGACTGGAGATCAGATCCCAGTCCTAATGAAGAGTATAAAAAATTCATCACCTAAACTTAAAGGCATCAGTTCAGAGTGCAACCAAAAGCATGTGGTCCATGTGTACTTGTGAAGATGTTTTTATCACAGTCCTCTTGCAGTAACATGGCCAAAATGTGCTTGGTGTTGGCATGTGCATGGTGGGCACCAACAAACCCACAACGCTGCTCCTCTCAGGTTCAGCAGACTGGGGAGTTAGTCCATGCACACGAAAAGCTTCATGCTTTTGTTTACAGGGGTCAGCGTAGTTATTGCCGTTACTAAAAAAAAATCCTGGCTGATTACCCCTGAAAATACAGAGTATCTTTTTAGCCTTAGCAAATGAGCAGAAGGAAGCAACATGCGGGGAGGCAGCCTGTCCTGTCCATGCGTGCTCCTCACATCCATCTGTGTGCACGACAGACCCCTTTCTCTGACCGCTTGCATTATGTTTGATAAACTAGGTCTCTCAAATCTAAGAAGTTCTCATGAGTTTCAGGAGTTGGGGCACGGTTGTCACCTCTTTATATGTTGCATAATGCTCTTATCCAGAAGGATGCTGGGGAGTTTCATGCACCTTTGCCTTTCATCAGCGCAAGGGTTCTCCAACAGCACAGATTTCTGTTACATTTAGTCTGAGTAACGTGTAGCTCGTTAGAACTGCTCTAACAGCTCCTGACAGCAAAGACCAAGACCATACCCAGTGAGTACAGAGTCGTGGCCGTGATTTAGGGCTGTCCCTGCAGCCCATTGTGTTTCCCCACACCCTGAAGTCTCTTGATTTCTCTTAGCATGATGGCAGGGTTGGACCTTGTTTCCACTTGTGCCATGTGGGTGTGAATCTTTTCTCGCTTACGTCTTTGTAAACGGAGAGTAACTGATGTGTCCGTGACATCGCATGCACTGATGGGGCTGGAGGAGGCTGGTGCAGACCGTGTGAAAGCAGCTTGGGAAGCATCCAGTATCTCACTTTGCTTTGGGAGCCAGGGAAAGCTTCTCAATATTGAAATCTTCAGTCGTCTCAAAACAGCTTATATTCATCTCTGACCTCTTACTCGACTTAGGGAAGCGATAAAACAATTTTATCTGAGGAAGTAATGTGGTTACAACCTTTGAAATGATGCTAAGATCATTTAGGACTAATCTTATTGAATCTTCGGGAGGGCTGACAGCTGGAGCCCAGCCTTTCGCTAGGGAAGGAACTTAAGCAGGGAAAAATTGCTTCAACTTTCCACAGTTAAATCCTAATAGGCTTAGTAGGGGAAAATAAAAGCAATTCATTTAATGTTACACTAGTTCAAATGAAGAAGAAACAAGTGGGAACAGAGAAAAAGAGATCCAGCCTTTAAAATTAGCCAACGTTTCACGCCTTTTTACCCTCTCCGTCCTCATTTACTGATTTCAGGCTTGTCAAAAGCATCAGTTTGGGCCTTCAATCTTGTGACGGTAATGAATTTTCATGGCAGTGCACGTGGCCTTTCGACACAGGGTGCCAGCCGTGCCTCCTCTGCTGGCGGGTGCAGCATGGGGGCTCGGCCAGCGCTGGGGGGGGCAGAGGGGCCGCCGGCATCCCCTGCCCCACGCTGGCGTGGGAGAGGCCAAACTCAATGTCAGACAATGAAAACGAGCGGAAAATTCAACCTGTCTGGGGGGCAGGGGGAGGACGTCTTGCTCCGCGCTTGTCAAGTCTCTGATAGCTCTTCTTGATGGGCTTCAGCTTCTGTCATTATAACCCAGCTCGGCTCCCTGGATTTGTCTTTGTGACAAAGAAGGCTATGCAGAATAATTACGTTGCTCCCCTTAATTAATCTGCAGGAGATAGCTCTGCACGGAGTGCGTAAATCTGAGTTCACGGTCAAGGTTGTATCCGTTGCCGAGAGATGATGTGGGTTTTCATGCTATGTGGATTGTTATTTAAAATAAATACATACTATGGAATGTCATTTTTGCTTTATGGTAATTGCATGCAAAATAAAAAACAATTATTAGCAGTCAGGTTAGCGGTATTAATAGAAAACTACTGGAGGTTTTAATTAGAGCAGGAAACAAAAGCCATAGTAGTAAATAGTGGTTGTCATTGATCAACAGTTGTTATTACTCTGTCCTTTAATAAATGCTTCCCATTTTCCAACTCAGAATCATTAATGCAAACTTCACTTTCAAAGCATATTCTAATTCCCACAATGTTTTATTTCAGAAATACTGTGCAAATGGCACAGAAACTTTAAACTCTAGAGATGGTCCTCTGTTCTGCAGGTGTGATGGCACAATTTTCTCCCCGCTCAGCTGGAAAGGGAAATAACTGATACCAACTTGAGGGCAGCACAACCTGTTTGGGAGTTTTGCTTCTTTTGTTGAGACCGCTACAAATAAGTAATAGCAGAGTTAGGTAGTTATGAAATGCTGCTTTTCTGGTAATAGAGGAGCATAAAGTGAAATATTTGTCCATTGAAGTTAATGAGATTTTTGTCATTAACCTTAGTGACAGTAAGTTTTTTTTTCCCATGGCATTCAGTTTAAAATTCATTCATTCCTTCTCTTCTTTTACACTGTAATGAAGAAAGATGCCACTGAACTATTAAATCTCCGTCTTACTTGCTTTGGAGGAAGAGACTATGTATATTTACCATTGCTTGAGTACAGTCTCCTGCAGGGCAGTAGGATACTAAAATTCAGAAAAACCTCCCAAAATACCTGGTTGTTTTCCTCTGCTTGGGCCCTCCAGTTCCCAACTGCAAAACATGGAATCATGATGTGAATTTCAAAAGAAAATCAGGAGAAAAAGTATTTGTGGTCGGCAAGCAATTAACATGCACAGATTTTTTTTCAGAGGGGGATTAATTCTTTCCTTTCTAGTTCATAACCAGTTAGCACGCTGTGTTATTATAAAGCAATGTTGCCGCTTCCACCCGTTATAATCAGCAGTCATTATCCTCAATTCCACAGTGCTTCAAATAAAAACCAAATACTCCCAAGAAGATGAAAAATGGCTGGGTCCACAGCCAAGCTGCAAGACAGTAATTAATGATCTTCAAGTGCATCTCCTGAGGCAGTAGCACTTGGGGCTCCAAAGAGATCTTCTCTCAAGCTGAGAGACTTGTGTCACTACTTGCATAAAAACTTTCCTTGAATACCCAGCAATAAGTTATTAGTGTTGCGGAAGGCACTCTCTTCCCCGATTTATTATTGAACTGATGTTACAAGGCTCTGTGAACATTAGGGAAGTTTTAAATTAACAGTTTTAATGACCTCCAAGCATACTTTTTGGTCTTTGCCCAAAAACGAGCAGTTTATGTTACCTCTACCTGCCCCATGTAGAGTAGATACTGTACAGCCTTTCTGTTCTCTGGAGGGGCTGAGATGGGTTTCTGCTCTGCTCAGTCCTCTGAGCCTGGTGGGCCTGCAGCCATATGAAGGTAGCTTGCAGTCTTGACAAACTGCTGTAGAAGTCGTTTTGCTCCTTTATTTCGTCATCGTGCAGAATGGCGTGGCAGGGGCATTTGCATTTCCATCCTCCGGTTGAAGCACATCTGATTGCACGAGAGAAGAAGAGTGCAGCACACAGCCCCCAGGTAGGCACCACTGCTGGCCGTGCACCGTTGGTACCTGGTCTTCACGTAGCGTGCAGACAGGTGGGGTCGCTGTGCGGCAGACACCCACGATAGTTTTCCTCTCAGCCTAGAAAGTGCTGGCGGAACTGTACGAAGAGCCGGTTGTGCCTGGGTATGGTTTTGTTTATGCAGAGGTGCTGCAGAAATTGCGGGCTGATGGGAGCTACCTTACTCCTGCAGTGCAGGAGTCTCATCCCACCTGTGTTCTTTACTACTTTGACAGAAATCTAAACTTCACCGATTTTGTAGTTTTTCCTTGTGAAATCCACATGTGTATTTGCTGGTAGTTCAGTAAAACTGTTGAAGACACAAGCATCCTTTGAACAATACTCACAGTGCTTTATAAACTGCACCCTGCCAAAGGCAGCACTAAAGTGGGGCTTCTTCGACTCAAGAGGTGCAAGGTGGATTTTCACATGCAGTTGGCACCAGAGCTAAAATGATCGTGGGGTAACTTTGACACTTAAAATTTAAATTTGGTTCCATTTTTTACTTGCATTCTTAGTTTGAGGTTGCCTTAACTCTAAAAAGCAACTTTGAAGTGGCACTTTGGAAGGCCACTGTTGCTAATTGCCACAGCTCCTGGAACACAATGCCTGTTTACAAGCCCAGACTCACTTCTTCTGTCCATCCTGAGAGCTCAGAGCAGATTCTGTGCGGCTTCAACACCATCACTGGTGTTGAAGGTACTGCATGGGATTATTCTGCTCGTTTCCTGGGCTGGCTCTCAGCAGTCCTCGCTTTGGGGAAGTCTTGTTGTAATAAATATAATTACTGGAAGGGACAGCTATGGTGAGCATCTACCTAGAGCCCATTAAAGTCAAGAAAAGGCTCCTTTGTGCTCATGGGATGAGACCAAAACAGTGCCCAGTGAGCACCTGCGCAGCAGGACAGTGCTGAGAAGGAGGGGAGCACGGGCTGCAGCGTGTTGGTGCTGGGAACGAGGCATCCGTAGTCACTACGGTTGGGCTGCAAAAGTATTTTCCAGAAGAGCATGGATGGACCCAATCTGTGTTCATGAAATGCTGAAAAATAACCTTATTGTCAGAAATGCTTTCCCGCTGTTGGAAAGTGTGATGCTCACAGCACAGCCTGGCTTTCATCTTCCACAAAAGGCCATAAACCAAGCAATGGAACACAGCAACAAAGCCAACCCAAAGCCAACCCAACTTAGTTTGCACCTCCTGCCTTCCTGAACAACTTTTCAAAAATTGAGGTTAAATGGAGCTGATAGCTGATAGCTGCTAAGGGGCAGATTCAGACATGGGACATAGGATGTAGAAAATACCCAAACATAGGCAGAAACTTAAAAGCTTTGCATGTCTAATTTTCACATGCTTAAAATGAAACTTTTCAATATTTTGTTTTGAGCAGAACTTTCTGTTTAATGAGGAGAAAATGATAAACATAAAGATTAAATAAATTAGATGTGTAATGAAATATGTAGTTTTGGGTGAAACAGAGCATTTAACCTCAACATGAAGTAAACATCTGAGTGACAGCAGTGGGAGGAGCTCATTCTGCAAAATGCTTCCGAGCTTTCCATTTCCATATGACCAGAACAGATTTTTTCCTGTAATTTAAAAAATTTTCCAGCAAAACCTGGGAAAGCTGTTCCCTGGCCATCTCCAGGGCTGGCGAGAGGTGCACGCCGTGGCACAGTGTGCAGAGCGCGTCCCCTTCCACCCGGCCGTCCCCACCGCCTGCACCTGTGCTTCATTCCCTTACTCCTCTCCTGCTAATTCTGAAATCATGTTTGCAAAGATTTTTTCTCCCATAACTAATCCATTAAGCCAGAGCTGAAAGATAAATACCGACAACATGCTCTGTTAACTCGAATTTGATCTTTGCTGTCCTAACATGCCTGCAGTAGAAAATCAATAGAGGAAATAGAGAGAGGAGCAAGAGACCCCCCAGCTGGGTGGGACATGCCTGTGTCTCCATAGCCTTTTGTTGTACCAACTACCCATAAACTCTTTGTCATGTTTCTAGAATATTGTAATTACTCATAGTCAGCATTAATGTTCTTGGGTACATGTTTTGAATGGAAGAAACAAAAGAATGATGGTCTTCTCATTGCATGCTGTTGATTAATTATGGAGTAGGACTGGTTCAGCATCTCAACATGTGAACTTCTCCCTTTGCTAGTGTGCAGACTTCTGTACAAAAATCCTTTAGAGGGCAATAGAAAATAAATTCTTAATTTTTGTAGAGTTTAATGTTAAATTATACACCTGCACAGAACTTCATAGTTCACAGTGTAACAGTATATATTACATTTTTTGTGTTTTCAGAAAGTCAAATTTCTGTACAAACTTTATTTTCTGGAGGCAGTTATTGGCATCAGTTCCATCAGCTTGCTTTAGCAGTTTCCCACCAAGATAACTTTATCAGTAGGTTTTACCCCTGATTCAGCAACACAGTGACTGATCCCTCAATATTTTGAAGCACATATTGCCGTCATGGGGACTCCACTCCGGTTATCAGCGTGACATCGGAGCACTACAGGTGCACATCGGTTATCTGTTCAGGTGATTGGGCATGGCTGCCAGGGAGGTGAGTCACTGAGGATGCTGACTCAAGGCCGGGGCGCACTTTATTACAATTAGGGCACTGCCCATTAATCTCCCTCCCGGGGAAGCAAGGAATTAGGAGGAGAAGGGCTGTTAGGGAGGTTTCCAGCAAAGAATCCCTACCGAGGGAGTAAGACCAATTAGAAGAGAAAATCTTGTGACTATATTTCTCTGTTGGTGGAATATATTTCTTACTTGCCCCTAACTGGGATATTTTCCTCTCTCTCCATCTCTTTATTTGTCTCCAGGTTATATGCCTCTCTTGGCCTTTTCAGCAGCCACATATAACCTGCCTTCGGTGGTAGTGCACACAGCTCTGCACGTAAACAGGAGGGGCTCACAGTGGCTGAAGGCACAGAGAGCTTCTTATGGGGCAGACAGAGAGGAAGGCAAGGCTGTAATGTCAGCCTGCTCCTTCCACTGCCTTCCGCCTTGCACTTGTTTCCATTTTGCCCAGTCCCTCTCTAGATGTGCACATGTACACAAGAATTGTTTATAATGTTATCAAACATATCCAGTCAGTCAAATATGATGACATTTCTTCATCTCTATTCTAACAAGCTCTGTAGTGGAAGGTGCCCAAAATCCGGAGGAAATCCCGAACCTGCAGGTAGCGCCATTTAATGTTTCAGGCTGGAATTTAACTTCCAGTGGGCTGTATGCAGTCTTGGAGTACCATCTCAACAGATTAGTCCCCCGAGGCTGTCTGAAGAAGTGTCCTTTATCCAACCTTGATCAACAGCCTGCTGGAGCCAGAGAGGTTTTCTTTGCACATGCTTGTGCCGCATCTGCATCTGCAGGAGCATCCAAGCTTCCAAGTTGGCCACAGATGAGCCCAGCCGGCTCTACCTGTGCAGCAGGAATCAATTGCCTTTCAAGACACGTCTCTGCATCCTAAGAGACAGCAGTTTATCCTCTCATTAAATAAAAACAGAGCAAACAAAATCCTTTTAGGATTCTGCATGCCAAAAATTTGAGTAGTCACCTCTCACAGGTATTCTTGCTCCCGTGCTGCAGAGGAAATGTGAGAGACTTCCAATTATGCTCAACAGGCTTAAACACTAGCTTTTAGCATCTCCAAATTTCTGGCAACATCTAGGAAGAAAACTGACCTTCAAACAATAATAAACGTCAATCAGACTTTGGGGTTTTCCAGCATACCTGTTATATTTTCTTTTACTTTATATTCTATTTCACTATATTCATCTTTTCACTTTCAGCTTCTGTCCAGAAGCCCTGACAAGTACAAAAATTGCGGGCTTTTTATTATTTCTAGACTTGCCAGAAATGAGGAAATCTCTTGATAACCTTGTTGATAAGAATTTTGGCTAAGCTGTATAGATTTATGCTGCACAATATCTATAGATGATACATTTTTAAAGGATTTCTGTTTAGGAACTTGGAACCTGGCGCTGTTGATGCTTAATATAAAAAAGTCCCAATCTTTGTGTTGTCTCAGTTGTGTTGATAGCCAGTGATGATTTTGGAGGCTAATTTTCACTCTCTGTACCAGAGTTCTTCACAAGACGGGTAAGAGATGGAAATACCTGTCTGTCTTTATGGACCTTTATATAGGCATGGCACACAACACAAACAGAGTTTGAATGCATACATGTGTATTGGCCAGGGCAAAATAAATATTGGCCATAAAAATCAAACGGTTGTCTAAGGATATTAGAAACTAAATTGAAAAAATCAACTGCATTGGCCTGGTGATCACTGGCCCTAGTGGTTATCAGGAACGATCCTGAGAGCAATTTATCTGCAGATCCACAACCAGGTTTTATCTTAGAAGGGTGGTTTCACTCCAAAAGAGTGTCCTAAAGTGAACACCGTATCTGTGGTTGACCAGGGCCAGGGAATAAACCCAGGAGCTATGCTGATTAGTGGTGTATAAATCCCCACCGTGCGCAAGAAAGCCTACCAGAACTGGCGGAGCAGACTAGCTGCAGCACAGTAGCCCTGGCTGTAAAGTAGCAATTGGTAGAAAATATGGGGAAAATCTCATTTTGCTCTCTACTGGATGGACCAGCTACACAAATGTTACGGTGTCTTCAGCAGTTAAAGATGTGGGCAGTATTAAATACAGATTATAGAGAGTAATGCGGCAAAAAAAATCATTTTCAATTTAGGAAAATTTTGTGCTATATGATTTTGCAAGACTCTGACCCCAGCGTACCAGATATTAAATAAATCCCTGATTATTCGTATTTCAGATTACAGAGAAATTTCAAAGGGGATTGTGCTAAAGCCTCCTTTGCCTTCACCGATGAGCAGGAAGGCGGCTTTCCCTGCTGTCCGAACAGACAGGCAGGAAGGCACACAGTGGTGGGGTCAGCTGCCTGGGCGCTGGGACCTTTTCTTGTTTGTTCCTGAAGCAAAAAAAAAAAACCCAAAAAGTATTTTGCTCTTTAACCATGCTGCAACACATGATGACTGATAGTTTCACCACCTCATCTGCCATCCCATGCCAGTTCGCTGGCAAAGTTGTCATCCACTTGAAAGCGGCCACATTAGTGCAAAGTTGCTAAAAGTCTTATCTCAGCCGTTTACAGGTTGAGAAGAGGTTTTTGCGGATAGCAATGGCTGTGGCTGATGTACACGCGCTGTTAACTATAATACATAAGGGCTGCATATTCTGGTAGTGGTAATTACTTGCAGTGATAAGGATAACGCTTCCAGTTCTCTCAGAGCACTGCAGATACATTTATCCTTAAGGACAATGTTTCTCTGGAAAAAAAGATCTTTCATTTAAAAGATGTTAAGTCTAACTATCTTGAGTTAGTAATTACCCAGATATGTACTGTTATAAATGAGTCCAGAATCATCTCCAAAGGAGAGCTGAGACAAACACCAGTTTCAGCCTACAGCACCTGAGATCTGTCAAGTACCTCCAGCCAGCACCGAATGGATATATGTATATATCCAAAAGCAAAAAATACTATTTCAAGTAATCTGTCATATTCTAGTATACTAGATTAGAATCTAAATTACCAGATTTTATGAATTAAATTATTTTTCTTCTTTCCCACGTTGCCCATGCACACTGTCTTGGACTTGAGAATCTTCTCTAGCAGGAATTTTGTTCAAAATTGATACTTTCTAGTGAGCAGTTCTGATATTGATGCATTCACACTATCATGTGAAAAGCATTTTCTAATGGAAAAAAATGTATGTATCTGACCGAAGAGACACTGTTCAGGACACTTATCTCATGACCAGTGATGCTACAGTAGCAGAGCTGCAGTGGCTGCACGCGCAGCTTCTGCAGCCTGACTGAAATAAGGCCATTCCGTATCTGCAATGGGACCAAAGTTTAGCTGGGGTCTGTGGGCCCACTCAGCGCTCTGGATGTTAGCTGACTGACCGCTGTGCCAGGTGAGAATTGTTTGGTAGTCAAGGGCATCGGCACGATTATATTTGTATGGAGATGAGACCTTAAAGTCACCCAGGAGTTAATTATTTTTATTGCCTGGCAAAGGACCAAAAAAAAGATAGACTTAGTAGAAAATTTGTTTCCACTTTGGATATCCAATCTGTTTAAATACATAAAGCCACTGGAGAAGTCTATCTATATCCGTTGTCTCTCGATGGTGCCCTGTACCATTTGCTGTGTTTGTGAGAAGCCAGAGCTGTTTTTTCATTTCCAGCTGCTGGCCATGCACCTCCCTCGGGGGACTGGAAGTCATGCTGTCTTCTGTTCTGTCCGTGTGTTTTGGCCACCAGGAGGTACAGATGCAGTAAAAATCTACTTGTTCCTAAAGCTTTTCAGGATCTGTAGCTGATTTTCAGAAGAGCAGACAGTTTTGCAAGGCTGCATTGCGAAATATATGCTAGATAACTACTTATTCTGTACATGCATTTGCTGTGATTGTGTATGCTACTCATATATTTAAAAGCAGCCAACGGCTAGGTGTCCCATTTAGCTCGGAAATCATATGCACAGACTCCCTATGCATGTATATGTATATTTATGTATTACAGCACTTTCAGTACCATTTTAAAATTGGTTGAATGTATTCATTATTTCCTAGTATTTCAAATATTTCAAAGGGACCTCAAATTGAATGGATATACGAACTGTAAAAATAATAATTGCATTCCCTGTTCATCTGTTTGCATGCACAAGTTTTCAGATTCATGATTTTGTACTTTGAAACCTCAGTGTTTTATGCAAAGACATTATTCATTCATGCAGTTCAGTCATTTAGTTGTCTACTAAGTGTGCATCTAGAAAAAATTAAAGGGAAGTTTTTAGAAACAAATTCACGCTGGTTGCAAACAGTGTGTTGTGAAAAGCTGTTTCAATGGTGTCCTTTGAAGTTTCTGTATCTGCTGGAAAATGATGCAAGTTGGGAATTAAGATCAAAAGGCTCAAAAAACCATTGCTGATAGACAGGCTACCTCCCACAGAACCGGGATGTGGATTTTCTGATCTGCCAGAAATCCCTTCCAACCCAAATAATCAGTGAGAGTCTGACCAGGTTATTTATTGATGCCCTGTTTCCCAGTTCTACAACAGAGGTATTAAGTTTTACCTCTTTCATTCTTTTCTCTTTATTAGTGAGACTCCTGATACTGTTGCTGTAACATCACCTGTTTCAGTCCATTATATTTTCCATAGTCGTTGGTAGTTAGAAATAATATTGTTATGCCTCTTAGGATATGTAAGATTGATGAGGGAAGTGGGTATTGCTTTTTTCTGTGATTTGCATACTGAATTATGAGGGTCATCGCTTCTTCCATGAAGGAATTTCCTTTTAGCAGCAATATTTACTGCAATTCATTTAGGAAACCAATAGCTCTAATTTTTTAGAGTGAGGTGTGGGGTTCTGACCGCATGACTCTAATTAAATTCAATGGGAAACTTTCAATAATTAAAACCTATTTTTCACTGGAGTTGCACCTCCATTGAGGTGGGAGCAAAAATACTAGTTAATAAGAATTCTGATGCACTGAACTCTTGCACGCCATTAGACCACTGATTAGCAGAGCGATAGCAGTGTGAGAGAGTGAAACCCTCACACTGCTCTTGCTGCCAGAGATAGGGATGAAAGGATACAGGGAAGGCTAAAAAGGAAAGGACAGCTATTCTGAGTGCATTGACATTTATATATGAGCTAACCTGAATAAACTAATCATTTTGAGGAACACACGACAGTGAATATTTAACTGGATTGATTACGAGGAGCAGAGAACTGAGAGCTTGTTTAGATTGTATGTACTTAATAAGTCTGACTGGCCTTCCAAGTTTTCTTTGAACTGCAGTAAGAGTGTTTAAGTTCTGATATTTAACTGAAAAGACTAAACTCTGATCCAGGTCTTTACTCCTACTGTAGGATTTCTACTCAAAGATGTGTAAGACATTGGAGGAGACTGGACAAATGCAGCTTATCTGGAAAGGCATGCAAGAGGGTAACAGTTTTGTTCCTGCTCTGAAGGTGTGTGCTTCGTAATTCATGCAGGAGGTGACATTTTCACCATCAGTGCAAATGGCTTGTTTTACATTTGTACCAGAAGATGAGCAGAGTGTTTTTAAAACCTTGTTAACCTCTCGTGTAGGAGCATACTTCTGTTTCAGAATAATAATAAAATGCCATCCTCGATCCTGTGGAAGGCTGTAGAAATCCCAGGGAAAGAGAAAGCCGGTCTGTTTTTCAAGCAGGTGATGGACATAGGGCGTGATGGGGAGATGCATGGAGTCAAGGCAGCAGGTCTGGGAGCACAGGCTACCTGAGACACAGCAAGACACAAAACCCACAGCCTTTGCTCTAGCAGAGTCTTTTGTCCCCAGGAGGCTTGCCAATGTTTTCTTCTAAGAACTCCGTGAATTTGGTCTCTTGGGGCCAAATTTCCAAGGTTTTACTGCCCATGAAATGATGACATAAATACGTGTATTCTGCGTGTATAGACACAGGGTTGCAGATTTTTCCCCCCTCCACCTGGAGGTGCAGGAAGGCTTCCAGGTCTTCTGGTGGATGGGGATGTCACACTTCTGTGCTCCTCCTTCCTTGTTCACCACCCAGAACGAGTCCTCGCTGAGTGCTCACAGCCCCTGCTCCCTGGGTCCCCACAAGCATTTCTGGGCTAAGTGGGAGCACTGGGACTGGAAACAAAGGGAGAGAAGCAGCAGCACATCCATGTTGTGTTCTACCCATTGCTTTAGGATGAATTTCTGCAGCTGAGCGAAGGTTTCCCCACGGCAGGAGAGACCCTGCCCCACAGAGGATCCCAAGGCGATGAGATGGGTGTGTTGACAAGTGCAAAAATTAGCCTTTCAGTGACGACCCTCAGACGTTTCCAGGAGCTTTGGATTTTACACTTTCTTTAGGTTTTACAGTTTCTTTGGCTAACAGATTGCAGCTTATGTCTATTGCATTTGTTGGGAGTTGCATTATATACGTGCAGACCCAAATCTCCCAACTGTGCTCACTTGGCATGTCCTTGCACTGCTTATTAAACACCAAACCCCACTGTCTGGCATTTCTAATGATTGCCCTTCACCCCCCAGGGATTTGAATGACAAAAGAAATCCTTTTGCAGTTCTGTAACCAGCCAAGGATTCCTTCATTTCTATGCCTAGCCAGGCTACTCAGACTCCTTTTTTCCATTGATACTCTGCAAAACATCTGAAAAACAGTTTCATATCTTTCGTGAACTTTTTATGTCTCATTGCTGAGCGGTGCAGAAGCCCGTGCAGGAGAAAGGAGTATCTGCACGGTGCCCTGTGTGTATCTGGAAAAATACTGCCAGCTTTGATTCCAGCCTGTCCCGACATATGTACGCTACAGAGCGTCGCTGAATCTCATACAGCACAGCCGTCATTGCTGTAATAACATTAAAAATATATGCTGTAATGATGACACCTGTCATCTCTGCATCACTAGCAAAGACCTGCCTGCAAGTGGCCCATATTTTCTAACAATCCAGTCTGACAAATCTAAAACCCTGTGATCATCTTCTCTCTGTGACCTTATCAGAGGCCATTTCTTCCCCCTTTATGATTTCCTTTTATCATAAATTCAAACCATTAATGCTGCTTTTTATACACACATTTATTCCGAACACTGCAAATATTTTGACAAGGTATTATTCTTTCATAAGGTTTCTGTAAATACAATTAGACTAGAAATAACTCAGAGTGATGGTGGTCCTTCCAAGATTTTCTAGACTTCCCATGGGTGCTGTTTAGTCCTTTAATTGCTTACTAATGCAAAAATATCATTGTTAGTATAGTATAAATCATGACAATTTTGCCCCACAAGAGGCTAAGAGCAGCTCAAGATGCTGTAATTAAGATATACTAATAGACCAAGCAATTTATGTAACAGCAGCTTTTAACAAGGTTGAAAAATGGTATCGCTGACGTTCTACAAGAGGCAGAAAAGACAAAGAAGAGAAGTTCATGTTCCCCAAAACAGGGTGGTTATCTGAGTTTCAGTACTTGTGGGGAACATCATATGGGAACTGTTATAGCTGCACATGTGGATTTTTCTGAAAATACCCAAGTACATTTGGCTTTGTAAGTCTCAGATATTGTGCGGTAGGTGCATTGAAGACTTTGAACTAGGACCTCCTGAACTATGTCACAATTATTCTGGATATCTACTTATAGGATTAAAAAATGTAAGCCTTGTGATCTGCTAGAGGATTTAAGATCATTTGCGTCCCTATCAGGAAGGTTTCGACCACTGGATACGACTGCGAGAAGTGAGTCTCTTGCCTTGGGAGCAGAGGAGGAGGCGAGTAGCGAGCTGAGCGCTGCTGCAGCTGTGACTCGCAGGCATCTGCTCCCAAATTCACCTGACAGCAGAGTTTGACCACATTTCTCAGACCTGCAGTAAGCACATTTCTTTGTCTGAAAATGAGCAGGGAGAGCGGGGAGAGCAGCACATACTGAAATTATGCCTCTTTTGCCTGAGGCTGGAAGTCTCTTGACCTGTTGCTGTCCATGCTCAGCGCCCATCAGTTGGGGCTTAAATCTGTGCTTTAGGCAAGGACAGCTCTTGAACCTCCCTGGGAATCGGAAACCTCCCGGCGGCACCAGGGTCTCCCCCACCCAACGCGCAGCTTAGGTGACCTCCTCCAGCCACGCAATACACCTTAATCACTTAGATTTTTTGTGGATTTCTCTCCTAAAAGATGGGTTTTGTGGTGTGTTGTCTGATTCCTTAATCACCTTGAAAATACTCTACAACAACAAAGGTGGTAAAACACCAGCGTTGTGTTAGGTAGCAGTAAATTTGGGGCTGTAAGAGTGACTACTGAGAGTTGTATACTTTCATAGATGCCTCCCTGGGTGGTACTCTTAGCGTGAGTACCGATAAGTGCAATTTTATAACTTAAAAGCAGTGGTAGTGAAGTGACTGAAGTGAATGGTGAATCTCTCGCTCAGGACATCAGTAGTGTAAAAGCTCATTAAGAAATGCTCTATAGTTTCAATGCAAGGATTGCAAGCTCAACAAAATTTATTTTTTTTGTTAAGAAATGGCTGGATTTTCTGTTTGGTTTTGGGGGGAAATGAAACTAGCCCAGCCAGAAAGAAAATCTGGAGTCAGGTCATTTCCACACTGGGACGGTCGCGTGGCCGCACCGCGTTTCTGTTGGCAGGAGCTCGGGGCAGGGGCAGGAGGGGGATGTCTGGTGAAGGTGGATTTACAGCCGCTGCCTGTGGCACACAGGCTGTCCGCTATCGCTCTTAAACAGCGGTTTTGGTAGAGACCAGAGTGCCCTGCCCCTCATCTGTGGTCACCTGCAAGGTGTCGGCGCGTTGCCTGCAGAT
>VXAL01006777.1:43979-74246 GCA_013399475.1 Chauna torquata | reverse complement strand
GCCTGCAGATTGGCTTGTGGCCAGGTGAGACCTGTCCTCGATCCCACAAAGTGTTTCAGCCAGAAGCCCGCAGCAGGGGCACCTCCTTTGTCCATCCTCTGCTATGCTGGGAGGAGTCATCTTGATTTATAGACAAAATTACATTTGAAATTAAACTCCATTAGCATTTACGATTCGTAAAGTATTTAGTAGCCTTCAGCTTTCCCCGTTAATTACTACAGTTACAATTTCTTACCATTTTAAGTGATTTGAATGCAGTGAGGAGCACAGGAGAGGAAGTTACTGAGAGAGAGTTACAAGAACTGTGAATCTGACTATGCAGAAAATGTGTTCAGTGCAGAAAAGCAAACACAAAGGAGAAGTGTTGTGCCCTCTGTTTGCTTTCCGTTATGGCAAAACTACCTGTCATTTGTTCTATTAAGATAAACAATTTCAGATGAATGTATAGGTGATGTTTAAGTCGAGGATATTCATTTTAAGAGCTGTATAAATGTAAGACATTTCATAGCAGCTTTAGAAAAAATCTTGATGTTGTAACACATGAAGGAATCAAATCACATAAAGGAAACAAAATATACTGCCAAGTTCTCTGCTGGTGTGGTAGTGCACATCCACTGGCTTCAATGAAGGGATGTCCTGTTGGACCAGAAGAAACTTGGTGCAAAACGCATGAAGGGCAGTAAGCCTGGGATACATACCAGCCATGAAACAGCGGAGTGAACAGAGGGGCAGGGCAAGAAGGAGATCAGGTTTATACCTGGTTCGGCTGGTGCTTGGCGCAGGGAGTACTCACCCGTGCTCAGCAGATCCTTGCTGGTGGCACGCAGTGTTGCCTGGAGCCCTGCACTGATTTTTCGACACAACACTGAATAATTCAACTGCCAGCATCCCTCAGTGAATAAGCGTATCCTGATATTTTAAGATTGCATGGCAGAAATAACGCTGGGGGCTTTGAGTCTCAGGGATGCATAGGTATAAGATGTTCTCTTTTTCCTACTGCTTGGCAATCTGATTTCAGAATATCTCTTGATGAGTTTATATGAAACTTAAAACCCAATAAGCTTTTGGGTGCATCTGCATGGACTGCACGCACGCAGTGGGGATCCGCCGTAGGGCGGCGCCGCACCGGCAGAGACCACTGAAGAGCAGTGGTTTTCAAAGCAGCTGAGTTACAAGCCAGTGTCCTCCTGCAAGGGAAGGCTCCTCTCACATAGGTATGTTTAAAACGTTGCTCTAAAAAATACAGACAGCATAGCCCAAAAGGCGAGACGCCTGTTGCTGGTGGGGTACAGCTGCGTGCTGTGCTTGGAGTGTGCTGGGGCGCAGAGAAGAGACCTGCCAGAGCCAGGCGGGTGGATGGACGTGCAGGGCTGAGTCTCCCCTCCAGCCTCTCCCTGATTTTTCAGTGGTATTTGCACTTCATTTCACTGAACATGTATATCTGATTCATTGACATCTGTTAAGGAGGCAGTGGAGAGGAAGCCGTGCATATGAAATTTCAGTGAATAACGTCTGCATTTCAATGAGCTGGAGCTGTTGTTACCTAGCCATTTATTATGTGGCCTTTGGGGCTCTGACAGGCAGCACCCAATCTGTTTCTCATCAGTTTAAATTCCAATATTTACTTACAATTGGTTCGCTAGAAAGACTTTCCTTAAGGTCGTGCATGTCAGCTTCATGATGAAAATGTTCTCCTATCCAAAGCTGGTCTGCAACTGTTTGGACGTTTTGATATATCAAGGAGGGAGTAGGAGAGAGGAGCTGGAGGATGGAGGCGGATGCTGGGAACTGGCCTGGACATAATTATGCTCTCTGCTGCCTCTGAAGACAATAATAAAGGGCCCACAAACTTCAATAAGAGTAAAGACTGGCCTCAGGAATGGTAATAGGAGTCGTCGGGTGCTCAGTCTATTTTTGAAATCCTGACCAAAGCCAACGATTTAAAATAGCTTTTAAAGAAAATAAATTACACTTCAGGAGGATGTTATTCAAGGTGCAAGAATTCACCTGGAGAGACCTGAGCTGGTGGGGTGGGGATGCTCAGGGGTGGGGAGCTGATGTGTGCATCCGGGCTTCGGGGTGTAGCTGGAGCCACTCTTGCCAAAAAGCGCAGGTTGGATTCAAGCTTGGCGGCCACTGCCCAGGAATTCAAAGTCTGTTCAGGGTCTGGGTGGTGTTTTCTCGGCTGCACCAGTGCAATCTGCAGGGTCATTTCCAAGTGCAGGGCTGCTCACCTTCCTGGTTCCCGCAGCAGAAGGAGCGATGGGACAATCCTGGGGGCACAGCAAGCCAGAAGGTGCTTGGAGCTTCCAAGAGGAGCTCAGGATGCGCAGGCGAGGGGCAGCTTCACCCAGCGCCAGCAGCAGTGCGTGTAGCTTGCCGCAGAGGTTGGGGATCCTTAAGCTGAAGAGGCATTTTGCCCTGCGGGGTGGTGGTGGACGTGAACGCTCTGCCCGTCTCCCTGGGACTCTCACCAGCAGGTTACTCCGTAATTTGCCTGCCGTGGGGTTTCTTTCCACTCGTTTCTTCTGATCTGTCAAGCACCATCAGCTGTTGGAGGCAGACTGCTGCACCGGGTGGGTTTTACCAGACCCGCACCATTGACGTTAAATTCCCATATTGTGTTTTTTGTTGAAAGCGAAAAGCATTGCAATAACGCCGCAGGCTGGTAGCCAGACCTTCCCCTCCGGAAAACAGGTGCAGTTTGGATCACAGATTTGTGACTGTTGCCTGCTAGCCTGTTCCCCTGATGCTTTCCTGGGAAAGTGGTAGGTGGCCTCGCCACTCGTGATATTTAAAAGCGGGCCAAGCAGAGGACTGGGGAACATATCACAGGGAGCACTGGTTCGTTGCCAGGGGAATGGTTTTGCTGATGGGAGATCCTTACAAACACCTGCTCACGTTACCAGCGATTACTGCTGTGCTTCAGTAGGAGGTTTTCCCCCTGTAATGTGTGCCCTGGATATAGTGACAGTATAATCCTGACATAATTGTCATTAGTTTTCCTGTCTCTCCATGCTGAGGAGTATCATTGCAGGTGACAGAGAGCAAGCATTCTGGATTCCTTTCACCGAGTCAGCAGAATGACAACACACCTTTTATTTTCTCCATCCTACATGCATTCTCGGTGCCTGTAAAACGTCTGCAAACAATGCTGCGCAGCGTTCCTTCGGTAATGCATGGGTGCATGTGAAAAATTCATGAATTACAAATGGAGACTCAGAACAGAGAACCTCTGACTAGGTAGTAATGGATTAGCAAATTAGGATGTGATTTGTTACGTAGAAATTTGCTTCTCCGTATTTAATTTATAGGATTTATCATTTTGTGAAGGAGGTGCTGGCCCTTAAGGCTTAATGTAAAGTAAAATAAAAGAAAATGGCTTTACAGATGTCACGCATGATACCGTAATGGATTTTGCTAGGAAAAAAATCATGTAAATATTCTTCATACTATAAAACTAAAGCACCTTCAGACTCCTGAAGTTGCGTATAAGCGTGGGGACAGATTGTAATTGCCCTCCCAGGTGGAATGGTTACAGCTTTATGCCTGAGCAAATGACAACTGAACGATAGGGATGCTAAGACCAGCGTTTTCTGAGGTCTCTTTTTTTTGAGTGTCATGCCAGAGAAACATAAAATACAAAAGGCTGTCAGAAGAAACAACCATAACTCCATCAGAAAACAATTTGCAAGAATGCCGTCAAGCAGCATTCAAAAGAAGGGATTTTAAACACTTGGGCCTGTATTTTCTGTGCAAGACAGTGGGAGAGGTGGAGACATCTCTTGGTGCTGCAAGCAGTGCAAGGTGCTGTTAACTTCGGAGGACAAGCAGCAGAAAGCGTGGGCTGCAGGGTCTCTGCCTGTCCTGTAGAGGATTTCCTCCCCCTCCTAGGTAGACCTGCTTTCTGCATCTGGATCCGGCCCCTTCCGTTTGCAGGCACTGCACGTCCCGTGTCCCGTCCGGAGGCAAGGTTTAGCACACCCGTCAGCTGCAGCGAGCTCTGCAGCCCCTCTCGCCAGCCTGGAGCCGGGCCTTCCTGCCCCCCTCGCTGGCTGCTGCAGCGCGTGGGCTCCGGATCCCGCCAGGCCCAGAGATGGTCGTTTCTGGACTACCAGAAGTCCCTCCCAGCTTTCATATGGGCACCCAAAAAGAAGTGACTCCATTTACTCCGGGTTACGAATACTGTGTTTTTGACCTAAATTGCAGTGGTTGAATATTCCCTTTTGAGTGGGATGGAGGAAGGGAAAGCGAACCGCTCGCATGAGAAAATGTCTCATTTGTGTTTGATAAAATCAGATTGCCAGCAACAGTTCAAGTGAAGCTCAGGGCTCCTCCAGAGAATTAGCAAGCACTTGTGATCGCATTCATGTCAGGGTTTCTGCAGTACGTGGCGAGAGCCCAGTGCTGGAGCAGGAGCATGGTGCAGGATCAGGGCCCGTTCCACTCTGCTGCCGCCTCTCGAGCTGACTTGCAGCCCGGCCGTGGGTAAGCGATTTAACCTCTGCTTGCCAGATCCTCTTCTCAGAAGTGCTGTCAGCTCTTCAGGGCTGTTAAACGCTCTGTGCTTTTGTGGGAGTGCACGACTGCCCTTGGATGCCAAAGGAAAAGCATTCGTGGCTCCATTTTAACGACCGTATTTGCAGCGTTTCCTCGTGCAGGGTCTCCGTCCAGTGGTGATCACACAATCAAGACACAATCACAACATGGTGGGAGTCTCTAACAAATGCAAAGGGATTAACTGTAGGGGTAGACCCCTATGGCCCCACCGCCAAAAATAGCCAAAAGTGGCTGTGGTACTCCGTTTGGTGAGAGACCGGTGGTTAGTGTTGTGCTCTACCTGACACAGCCTGACTTCCCTCTCGCAGGACACAGCCTGGGTCACCATAGTACGGCGGACTTCCAGGTGGGACTGCATTCATCCGTGTGCAAGCAGTGGATCCTTCTCGGCTAAATCCGTTCAGCTCTCGGCGGAGTAGGGGTTGGTGACAACCCTCCTACCTCTTTACGAGACCACATGGTCTTTTTCACTCACCGAACGCACAGCATTTTGCATCAGGCTGATAGCACCCGTAGGAAAGACTGCAGATGTCCCCATCCTTGCTGCGGGTCGGGTGCCCTTGCGGGTGACGCGGGTGCGAGCGCTCCTTTGGGCTGCTGGGCGAGTGGCGATGGGGCCAACGCTGGGCTTTTCTCCTCGAGCTTTTGTGACAAACGTAAAACACTTGGGAATCTCAGCCCAGCCCAGTGATGGTTTATTCACAGATAAAGCATTTAATCCAAGCTCGTCATGCAGAGAGGACAGAAAATACTGCCTGCTGCATGTAATGGTGTCATATTTTTGCAGCACCCTTGCAGGGGCCCTGCAGCTGCCTGGCTGCGCTGACTTGGTGCTGCCTCAAGCTTTACCCGCGCGGCACAGCTCGGTACATCATGCATGTGCGGGGGTCCCCAAGGCATAAATTCCTACCGACTCTTGATTGCTGTGTTCCCATTAACCAGGCCTTGGGGAGTTTTTCTGAGCACCTGAAAATATCTTTCTTTCTCTGTCTTCCTCACCGACACGTACAGCCGTGCTGCTCCGTCCTCCCCACTTCAATGGCACGTGCCTGGGTGTCTCCAGCAGCTGAGCAGCAAGACTGTCAGCCTTCACAGCTTCACACTGAGGGTTCATTTTGGCACCGGGTGTCAGATAGAGAAGCAAATAATTGTCTTATTGTCGTTTTCCTTGAAACAGTCAGAAGAATATTCATTTTTGTGGTATGCCCTTTGTTGTTTACCAGGCTTTGGTGAGCTTCCTGCTTAATTCAGATTTCCATCTGGCTCACAGGTAATGTGTCTATTGTGCGGTGCCTTTCTGTGGGAGTGCCGTTCTTTATTATGGGGAGCCTGTCATTTATGTAAATCCTTTCCACATTATCATTTCTAAGCAGGGAGAGAGGATTCCCAGCTCCCGGAATTGGTATCCAGCAGGCAGAGATGATCCAGGTATGAAAGACAGAGACAGACGGGAATTCTTCCTCCTTTATCTGCTCTTTGCAGCTGAATTTCTCCAGGGCTAATTCGTGTAGGTCCAGGAGACTGCATGCTGCTTTATAGCTAGGTGAGGCTGTCAAACACTTGCTTGGCTGACAAGCTGGCAACTTCTAGGTTTTGAAGGATACTAAATTAAATTAGAGTTGCAAGATCCTAGTCTGTTCTCTATGCAACAGTGACTGCATCAATCTATCTGGATTTTAGCGCTGTTTCCACTGGCACATACTCATGATATCCCTCTCTGACACTTTGCCAGCATCTCCCCAGTTTCCTTGGATGTCTGCCGTTACAGATAGACTAGCGAATTTCTCAATGTGCCAGCGGTAGATCTGTCAACCATCTCTTCAGCAAGTAGAGAGCAAAAAGTAGCTGGGTGGCATAGGATGTAGGGAGTGACAGTGACTGGGAACAGGCAGCCCAGGAAGATCATTATTTTGTTAGAAATACTGCAGAGGGAATTTGTTCGATGTAGGGGCTGGACAGGGATCTCTGAGTAAGGGATTCGTTCAGCTGCATTAACTTGGGGTTGATCTCTGATACTTGCCTGCAGGAGGATGCGGGGATGTAAGACCACGTTTGGGTGAGTTTCTGGCCGATCTGTGATCACCAAGCTCAACCTCCACTGAGCCAGCCCCATCCCGTGCTGCTCGGGGCCCCCCTGTGGGGCTCGAAAGTGAACGTGTTAAAAAAAGTAATCAGGTGTTCCTGAGAAAATACGTTTGGCACATTACAAAAAGCACATAGCTGCTCCTCTGCAGCCCTGTTCCATTAGTGAAGCTGCATTATACACTCAAGATACGACATTAGGTTTTCGCAATCCTATATTAGTCATTTCTGTTTTGCTCGCTGGCCCAGAGGAAAGAGATTCACTAACTTGGATGAGCACTAGGGCTGCTGTTGAGTGGGCTGTATCAGGCTTTAAACATACCTAATATGCGCACACGAACATAGACAGCTATGGTCTGCTCTGGGAGTTCTTTGTTCCTCCTTCATCAGTGCAGTAGTTGCTGCGTGTGCCCTGTGGTGGTTGCTGACCCACGTTGTCCCCAGCCAACTCTCGGCACATCAGCACCGTGTGGTCCTGGGCACACCGAGCCACATGGAAGGCGATGGGAGCATTGGTGCTGACTGGAAGGGGGACAAGTTTCACAGTAAACCGAAAAGGTGACATTTGCAAGAAGCCTTAGCATGTGCTCCTGACTCCCTCCTGGACCCAGGTGTGGTCCTTGCTCCCAGGGTATCGGAGCTTCCTATGCTGCAAAACGGGATCTTTATACAGCAGTGAGACCTCGGGGGGGTACACGGGGGGGGACAGGCCTGAGAGCTGTTGTTTCAAAGATCGAAAGAGCTGTAGCTCTGCAAATTGGCCTGAGCATCAGAAATATTGTTGAACTGTTCCTCATTTTGAAAAAAAAAAAAAAAACACACAAAAACCAGAAGGGAACAAGCTGTGGAACAGCTGTGATGCTTTTGGATGACTTGCTAACTCATATGCCAGTCTGTTAAAGAGGCCATTTACGAAAACCTGCAGTTTTTGCTGGAAGGTTGGGTGGGCTGAGGCATAGGTACCCCCATCACCCTGTTCACACCCGCAGCTTGCCAGTTCCTGCAACGAGTATCTATATTCAGGTGGTCGCAGCACCGTGTCTGGGCTTCTGGTCTCGCAGTCCAAAGCTCCCAAGGGATGAGTACTAAGCTAGTAGTCATCGTCTTGCTGTGCTAATAACCTGTCTGCTTTTATTTTACGGAATTAAGATTGGATAAATAACATTGATTTAGAGAACACAGTGTGCAGTTTACAGTGCTGCAGCTTAATGCTTCTCAATTTTCTGTTTCTTCCCGTATGACACCTGTACCAATCCCTTCCCCTGGTCTGGTTTGCGCTCGCTAAAAGGATTTTCACCTATTGTACAGAGAACTCCCCACTGAATAAGTACGGGCTGAATAAAAGCTTCAGGGTTAGATCCTGCGAGAAGATCCTAATGTCTCTGCAATAATTATTAAATGATTAGTGTGAATAATGTTCTCTGTTAGTGAAAGATTTGGAGGTGTGTTATTATATTCACAGTGTTTATAGCAAAATAGATGATCGCGTCCCAATTAATGTCACAGTGTGTGCTCATTAGGTTTTCAGCTGATCTTAGGAAACTTCATTCTTATGACAAACAGAACTTTCTGATGGAATAATAATAATAATGTTAATAAAAGACTTGCCCTAAATAAAGCCTTAACAGAAATACTGTCTATAAAAAGAAGTATACCTAGCTAGTCTTATTATGCTGTCTCATGCTTTAAAGATTTAAGCCGAAGTATAAAATATTTTAAGCCTTGTCATTCCTATCAGAATAAATTAATTGCTGCAGCACCCTCTGTGGAGTAGAAAGGCCATAGAAATGAAGGGGCAGATGTGTGATGCAGTGAGGAGAGGGCTTCAGGTTCTCCGTTGAGTTTCTCCAAGATGAGGAGCTCGGAGGGTGGCTTTGCTCTTCCCATCCCGCTCTGCAGGGTCTCCATGTTCACACATTACTCAGCTTATCAACATGATAAACTGAAATAAAGGGAAGAACATGTAGGCAAGAGAGCCCAAAAGCATGGGTACAAATTGAGGAGGGATTGGGCTGGTTGCTTACAGGGGATCTGGGAGCGATGGTGGGTCCCATACTCAAAAGCATGGTGCTGTTGTGAAAAAGGCAAATATTGCTGCATTAACAGAAGCGTCACGTGTAGCAGCACGTGGAGGGAGTTATTCCTCTCCACTTAACAGTGATGAGGCCCCAGCTGGAAAACAGGGCCCAGTTTTGGGCATTGCACTTCAAAAATCTGCAGACAATCTGAGGCAGTCTGGGGAATCACTAGAGGTTTGGAAAATGGTGACCTTTCAGGGGAGGTTTGAGCACTGGGCTGTTTGAGCTAAAAAGAGAAGGCTGAAGGAAAAGAAGATTTTACAATAAAGAAAATTTTGTTGCACAGAGGATGTTATCAGGTATTTTCCAAGTCTACTGGGGACGTTGCTATAAGAGGACAGCTTAATAACCAGCAAAGATTTAAGTTGGATATTAGGAAATAATAGCTTTCCAGATTATTGAAACAATTATGGAAAAGTTTTCTTCAGAGGTTCTAAAGGACAGGAGAGGCGAACATTGATCTGTCAGGGATGTTTCAGGTCTGGTGCTTCTCCCTGATACCCTGTTGAGGTGCTTTCTACCACCCGTGACCGTGTTTCTCCCCACATCACGTCCAGCGCTCGGGGCAATCTATATTAACAACAATTTTGTCAGCCGCTTGAGTGGCTGCACAGGACAGGATTAATTGTGTTTGTCTCTGTGATAGATGCTTTTCAGCAAGTATTTTCATGAGGGAATTAGCAAATTAGACCACAGTGATCTTTACACTTTAAAGATGTGTCATCAGGAAGAAACCTTGGTGCGGCTTGTTGACGCTGCCACAATTAATGGCTGCGCTAATTTGTCATCTCTTCTTGCTCTCTCTGTAGCCATCGCTGTAACTTCTTGTCCCTACCGCACCCCCTGCATTTCAATGAAATATTCAACAACAATCACCAACGATAAAATATATAGGTAATCCGAAGTGACAGTTGTTACACGTGAATCATTGATATTTCAGATAATTGCATTTAAAATCCAGTCTCATAATGGCTCCTATTGATTGGGGTAGGTAGCCAGATGTACAGTGGAGCGGCAGTGGCAGCTGGATTTCAGCTCTCCCATCTGGGAGGCTGCGGGGGCAGCCTCAGCCTCGGGTCCTCTGCAGGGCTGTGCACCGCAGCATTTTGTGCAATGTCCCATTATTTTCAGCTTTCCAGCTTTTCATCTGGCAGCCGGATCTGCTGTGGCAGCATGTGAAATGAGTTTGCTGGTGGGCGAAAGTGGCCAACAGAATTGGTTTTGGTTGTCGCACGCCGTGAGCCTCACTTGAGTTTTTCAGCAGTCATGAACAGATAAACCTGCACAGTATATTTTTGAAACATTTTTGTTTAACTGAAAATGATAAATCTCATGGTTAAATGCCCTGAACTAGAGGCTTGGTTTGCATTTATTCAGTTGTCTGTAACTCCACGACCTCAGGCTTCTCCATCAGCATCATGTAAGGCGATGCAACCAAGAGATGCAAGAATTTTGTCAAGATTTTAGCATTTGCCTGTGACAGAGATTGTAACAAGCTCAAGACTGTCTTACGGTCCGTGTGCCTGTCCTTCTCTAAGCACAGCACCGTACTGCCTGCTTGTCATAGCAAATAACACAACAGTGAAATTAAAGCTGTCCATAGCTCAGGTATGCTGAGAAACAACTGACTTGTTTAATAATGTCTTTGATTGCAGCTCAGCTGTCTTCCTTCTTAATACAACCCAACCGGGTTTAACTAATTACTCGCATCAAATGTGTCAAAATCTGGTAAGCAAGAAGACGGGAGATGGGCTGTTATTTTCCCCATCACTTCTGAATTTTCAAAACACAGCGAAGCATGTGCGTTCAGTGTTTGCAAATAGTGTGCTGTCGGGAGAGCGGGCAGCAGGCTGGAATGCAGAACACGTGGCCAGCCAGCGTGTTGCCCCAGCAGTTAATGCAGTAAACGGTGGGCGAAGTCGGGTACGCAACAGAGCAAGCTAACAAAGATGCCATGTTTATTTCCCCACTGTTTTATTTCTTATGCTATGAATAAACATTATTTTGGGATGAGGAGCTACAGACAGGCTAAAAATTGAGTGCTACAGCATGGAAATATGGACAAGAAGAGAATAACATCCTCACATGGATCAGCATGGCTCCCTTCCGAAATCCCAGGGGTGAAGAGGGGCTTGCTAGGCTGAAGACGAGCTCAGCAGCGCGATGCCGCATGGGGCAGTGGCTTCTTGCACTGCGGGCTGCCCCGGGGGGAGACGTGGGCTGTGGCCGTGGTGCGGGCACTACCCTGAGGCTCTGCAGGTTTCTGCTCATTTCCTGAGCCTTACACAAGTGTGATCCCCAGCCCAAGTCCAGCCAGGACTAACGCACCCTGCTTGGACCACTTCCCACACTCCAGGACTGATTTCCCCCCTCCCACTGCAGTAAGATCCTATCTTCTTTCCCTTCTCCTTCACTTCCACCCCCTCTTCCCTGCATGGGCTGTTGTGCTGGGGCCCCAAAAGGCTCTGCTCCGCCAAGCCTGGCTGCGGGAGCTCCAGCGGGATCGCCAGGCTCCAGATGGAAAGCTCTGTGAAACGTCAGTGTCTCGTGGCAATCTTAAAACTTCTCAGCCTTTGATTAGAAAAGCCCATTACAGGATGTTTTATCCGAAGGGAACATAGATGGCTATCCTATATACCGTCCAGCATTTCCAATGGGATGAAGGTTGCCTTATCAAGCTCTCTCTGCTGGTTGACTTGCAGGGTGCTTGTGTTTACAGTAAAAGCAGACATCATGACGGAGTTAAGGACACCTGATGGAGTTTTAGGTCCAATCACTCGCAAAATATTGTTCCTGTGCTCCTCTGAGGTGCTTGGGCAGCCTTGGACTTGGCTTAAAATGAAGACTTGACGATGCATTATATGCACCCGGGAGCTCCCTGTTTGTGTCCTGGTACCCCATGTCCGTGTCCCCGTACCCCCACTGTGGCCCCGCAGGATCACGCCCTGCCGGTGGGAAGGAGCCACTTCGTTGCTCTCTTCCTTGAGTTCCCTGTCTGTCCCGGAGGATTAACAATCATAGAAGCTGCTTTTCTCACAGAGCTGTCTTGAGGTTCGGTTCGTTAATGTTGATAAAGCACTTTGGGTCCTCCAGTGGGAAGCGCACGATGGAACGAGGCACGAGGCGGGATGAGGCATCTTTATTTTAAGCCGTTGGTGGTATGTAGGGTGTCAGTGGTGAGAATGAAGGCTCTTTGTCTCTGTAAAAGACTCCGTAAGAGAAAGAAAATGAGGGGAAAGGCACTTTAATGGAGTCACTTTTCAGATATTAATCATAGTCTAAGTATTTACGGACTGTCGCTGTCATATTTACTTTCTGTCCACAGTCTATCTTTTGCTCAAGCCGCTGATTAATTACCTGTCTGGACATCTGAAGTACTGACTAATTGATGACCCAAATGATGACCCAGAAATACTAACTTGCATGGCCCCATGTTTAAATGCTTTTTTATATGCAAAAGAAAACCCTCACCTAGGCATGTTTTGCAGGCAAAATTGGAAAGTTTTCCTTTTTCTTTAGCATGTGGTGTAGCTCCCTCACCTGCTGAGCAAGACAGGAGTTTTAAAACCCAAACTATCAGAAATGGAAAATCATAACCCTTTGGGATTAAAACTCAAAATCTGTGTATGATATTTTGTTTTATGCAACAAAATAATTCTTAGTTTATTTTCCGTTTCATGTATGATGTCTCGGCTCTGTGCAGCCTGCCGCCCTCCTGTTATCAGATGTTAATCTTCTGTGCCAGTGTTGAAGAAAAAAGCCAGAGAGCTGTATGCAGAGCTGCAGAGATGTGTGACAAGGAAAAATAACTCTTTGCTATGCTTTCTTAATCTTCCCAACTCACTCTCATTCCCAACAAGAAGTTAAATATAAAGCACCCCATGCCAACAGGAAAGGAGACAGTGTTTAGCTACTTTTGCATCATTCTGGTCTCTCTTCTGGCCCTCCTTAAGGCTCCTTGCAGGTTTCTAAAGTGGAGTCCTGGTGGGATCCTCTGCTGTAATTCTCTCTTATCGTGCAGTGCCTAAATAATGTAGAAGTGAGGAATGGAGATAATAGGACTGCTGACATCTGGCTAATTGCCATGCCGACTGGGGGCTGCCTGGCAGCTGAGGGAGGCATGATTGGGGGATGAAGAACTTCTAGTGAACCGTGATGGACAGAAGCCATCAGGGAGAGACAGACAGAGAAAGAAAATACATGGTTTTTTTTCCCTCTAAATGGGTCTCAGTGGTAATGCCGTCACCTCTGGTATCATGTGGCTTCAACTTATCAATGATAACAGCTTCAAGAATGGGAAGGTGTGGGCACTGTTTAACAGCTGTAATACACTGGCTTGCAATTGTTGCAGCTGAATTTCAGTATAAAGTCGAGATGTGCCATGTGTTTTCTGCTCATTTTCCTGTCAAAGAGTGCAATTAATAGTGGAAAAATTCAATGAAGCCACACCTGATTTTTTAACCACTCCAAGAATTTGTTTTTTTCCCCTAACATNAAAAAAAAAAAACATAAAAGACAACTCTGCTCTTATACAGGCACTACACAGGGTGATGACTGTAGTTTGAATGACTGCCTTCCCCTCCTATCCTGTATTGTTCTCTTGGATTTGAAGCTCTTACAGGTCTGTAGGCATTTGGCCTCTGGAGCGCTACTATGCCATTAGTATGAATAATCATTCATTTTTAACTGTGTGCATTGGCAGAAATATGTGTCTTAAAAAATACTAGTTCCATTTAGAACTTTCTGCAAAGAAATTGTAAAGGAACTTCAAAGACACCTGTGACTCTAAAGATAGTTATGGTGAGGACTCAGTTTTGCAAGGAGTTGGTTGAAAGTGGCAAAATACATACCCTGTCATTAAATTTGCAAAAGAAATTAGTTCTTCCAATGCATATACCTCTGCCAGTGCAAATACAGGCTCTTCAAGATGAGCAAGCTGTTCAGAGTAGAAGTATTATATAACTTCTTTGGAAAAGATCCAGATTCTCTTTTATTAATTTCATGAATTAGGTCATTTGAAATCCACTCAGAACTTTCAGTACAAGCACTGAAGGTGTTTGAAAGGGAATAAAGGTTCCTAGGGACTGTCTGTGATACCGCACTCTGGATTTCTGATAGACCTGGACATTAGTTGCTATTGCTTGTGGAATAGTTTGAACTCAGTGTGGTTTTGGATGGCCTGGGGCAGCAAACTGCTTCTTTCTCTTAAAAATGTAATAGAGTTATCAATGAATTTTCAGTAAATCTTTCTTCAGAAGGTGATGAATTTGAAATAAAAAAGAAACAAAAACCCTATAAGCTGCTGTGTGAGGACAGCTTTTCTGCTTGCTCTTCTCTTTTTTTAGTCATTCCTTAATCTCCAAGCAGTGGTGTTAATCAGCATACATATGATGTGCTCATTTGCACATACATTTGGTTTGTGAACACTGAGAATGGCAACACATGTTGCGTGTGGTGTGTGTTTACATCAGCATCTTGTTAGGAAAGGTTTCTTTGGAAGGTAATAGGAAAAATGGGCAGAGGAGCAGCGCTTTCGGTATCTCTCAGGAAGATAAATAGTGTGATCATGGCAAATCAGAAAGCATCTGTGCGGATAAAACGTTCCTGTACTGGTTATACTCTGTGCACAGTGAGCAGGTAAGCAGGTGGGACCAAGATGGTGTCTTCTTCCTGTGAAAACACAGAGGGTCCTACAACACGGCCCCTGCAGAGGCTTGACAGCAAAGCCTGACGCTAAGCTGGTGGTCAACGTGCAAGTTGCTGTTGGAAAAAGGGCTGGATGTGAGGTAGTCTGCCATTGCCATTTACATACCATACACAGTGGGAATAATGAAAAATATCTACTCTTCTGCAAAAACTGTTCATTTCTGAAGATGATTATTGTATGGCAAAGATAGAAAACATCTGTAAAAAGCAGCAGTATGTTGCAAAGCAGTGGAAGTGCACACGTAGTGCAGACACAAACACCCACTTACACACAGAAACTGCTGTGGAGTAATTCAGTGTTTGGTTTTGATGATGGTTAAAATTTTAATGTACAGTCTCCAAATGTACAAAATGTGCAGAGGGTAAATATAAACTATTACCTTTACATTATGAATGCCGCTGGCTACATGTTTATTGTGCAACTTAATCTGGAAAGGTTCTTTCATGAATTTTCATCAATTTTTCAACAAAGCCCTGTTGCAAATGGTGAATTATGCATTAACATATGTTCATGGTAATTTATACAACACTGACAGATTTTTGGCATTGGATCAGTAACTAACGTTTATATTTCTTAAGTTTATTTATTGATAATATCAAAGAAACAGGGACTACTATTCAATGAGAGATAAAACAGCTTTTATTTGATGGCTGTTGTTTTTTAGGGCAAGGTAATGAGTAACGAGCAGGGTCATGGATGCACTTACGGGTTCACAACGTGCACCAGCCTTCTGCCCCAGCTTTAGCAGATGTCAGATGCCTGATTTATAAACCAGGTATCGATTGACAGTTTGACCCATTTAACTTGCTCGTGTTGGAAGCTTTGTTTCTGTAAGGCAGGTAACATGCCTGTCACGACAGGCAGAGTTTTGGTGCTTGGTGGCAGCGCCAGGCACCGCGCCGCTGGATGCGGCATCACTTTTGCCTGAACTGTGCTGGGTTTTCCTGCCCTTTGCTACAGGGCTAATTGCAGTTTTCTGCAATTTGAGGAAGAGTACACAGAATTGTTTGTTTTGAAAGCTGCAAATTCAGTACCTTGAAGGCTAGTGGCAAAACACAGCAATGTTGGTCTTTTTGGAAAATATGTTTACTCTCATGAAAAACAGAAAGATGCATTTGGAAATAACAGGTTGCTGGAAAATAGAAATTAAAAGCAAGCATTTATAGTCTAATGGGAGAAGAGCTAGAAAGCTTACAGAATAGTAGATTTTTTTTAAACCTTGCTTTTGCATTTTTTTCTCATGATGAAGTTCCACTGGCCTGAGACATGCTAGTCCAGGGCTAAAGGCTGAACATGGCTATTTTAAACTGTGCAGAGTATATATGCACAGAAGGTAATGCAGAGGTAAATTTCTAGCTAATCAAATCAAATAAGTGGCTAATACTGTAGTGAAACGTCTTTAGATAATAAGATGGCATGACATAAATACGGTAAGAAATACTTAGATAGGAGAACACACTGCACTGAAATGAACACCAGCATGAGGTGTACGTTGTTGCAATCCATTACTTAGCAGTTTTAATTTGAAGATGAGTAGCCTTGTGAACCACTGGATCAATGGATAGATTGTTTTGTTCATAGAACCCAGTTCCCAAGCAGTAGTTTAATTTTTTAAACTCAAAAGTCTATTAAAAAAGTCGATTACATTAACATTCATACATTTCTTTGGCTTCCTAATCTGTCTCCACTTAGACTTTCATGTTTTAAACCTCTTAGGATGTTCGGATAAATACCCATAGGCAGGAACAAGTTTAGGGGCTAGAGGAAGAAGTCTTGACCTGACCGACAAAAAAGGTAAAACATAAGCAGGTATTTAAGATGGAAAATCCTTGCTGGGATGTTTCGAGGAACTAAAGGGCAGGTTAGGCATCTCTTTGAGTTCCCTCTTCTTTCAGTGGTATTTTAGAGCTTGATTTCCATAGTTTCTCTGGTAATGTCAATTACTGACTTTAAACTGTGACCTTATGCTTTTGGGGGAAAGCACCGTCCTTTTGTTTCGTGCTGTTGCAGTCTCCAGCACGGTGGCTTATTGGACCACTTCTCGGGTTTATAGACGCTCGCCACACTACAAATGAATACATAGTAGTCTCAGGTTTAAGTTTAAGGATTTTTTTTCCTTCAAAGTCTTTAGATGGTACAATTCTTGCTCGACACTTTGACTGGATTCTAACATCTGTTTTGGTCCTGAATGCCTGTCTCATAGATTAAATACTTAATGGTCGCGGGAGGGGTGTTATGGTTATTTGTCTGACACGATCTCATTCAAGGCTTCCTCGCTCTTGCACAGCACCTCTCCCCCATCCCTCCCTTTGCCAGCTTGCACTTATTAATCTTTTCTACCACATGATTAGGCTTTCTATAAATACTCTATAAATAAACATACTTAATGATGCCACTAATGATTAATTGGTTCATAATGGTTTACTGGTCATGATTTATGGATGACAAGTTTAAGCAATTATTAAGCTTAATTATACTTAATCGATGGGGTATTATTCCATTGTTTATCGCAGCGTTTGTTAGCAATGTGAATGAAAATAAACGTGGTAGGAAAAACTGGAGTTCAGTGGTTGTTAAATGGTTATATTAATTCTTACATATGTAACTAATTAAATGTGCTACTGTGCACTGAACACATGGCTGAAGGGGCACCCAACCTGCACCTTCGATACTGTGTGCTTGGACAGTAGCAGGGAAAAGATGTAAGAAAAATCATTTTGATTTTGAGAGAGAAATGAAAATATTTACTGTATGTGTAGTGTGTTTACGTGTGCATATGCATCTATCTCCATGGATATATATAAAAGTGACTGGCCCTTACTGACGTCACCTTTCCTTAGCAAAGCATGAAGTGATATAGCCAACCTGAATGATTGCTGTGTAACCATGCATGACAGTGTCATCTCCTCGGTGGTCTGAAGGCCATACCTTACACAAATGGAGCACATCGTAGTTGTCTTCATGTTTCTGAGCGTCAAAGGCTTTGATGAAGCCTGCGTTCCTCCCTGGGGTACGTTTGACAGAGACCAAACTTACCCCAAACTCACGTGACACGATGCATAGCCAATGAATTTTTCCTTTGCTTCGTTATTGTAGAGGTTTGCATCGAGACCAGTATGAGTCTGGATTCAGTATTATTTATAATGCTCATGGTGTTATGCACATAGTTGGAAGTTACTGTAAAATACAGTGCTTTGTGCTTTCTTTGTAGTCTCTTCAGCAGCTGTCGACTAATACAGATCCCCAGAACTGTACTCGTCATCATCCGATGGGGGGACAGGCAAATAAAGATGTTTGTTTATACACAGGTTACTTTGAAAAGTTGGAATTAGGTCAAAGAACTATGCTAGTTCAGACAGAATGGAAGAAAACAATTTGTTTGCTACATAATAGAAGGAAAAATTATTTCTAGAGGAGAAGAAAAAAGAAATTGCTGCTGAAAATGTCCCCTTAAACTAAGCATAGGAAAAAATGATCAGAACTTAAGAAATCTACAATAAAAATGTTCGGAGGGTAAATGTGGGGGTACTAGAGGGGAAGTATCAGATCTGTTCTCACTGTTTCCTAGGGCCTGCTAAGCACATTGTGCCTTAGGTGCTCGACCAGTGATTTCGGTTGCTCTACTGGTTTGCAGCAACAATTGATATGGGAAGAAGTCTGCCGTATAAGTTATCCTCACAGAACAGAAGAAAGAAGAACACTCAGCAGTCGCTTGACGTTTCAGGGACAAAGGGCTTTATCTTTTTCATCGTTATGCCATATTAATTAGTGGCTATTTCTGTGCATTATCGCAGCATGACAAAGCACTGATGCAGAGCCACGGGTGCTGCCGCCTTCTTCCCCAACGCCCCGCAGGGCTCAGCCCCACGCACGCGGGGCGGCCCAGGGGCACAGTGGGGCTGGGCGGCTCTCGGTGAGCATTTATTGGTCTCCCATGGGAGCGCCAGCCCTGGGGACAGTCACTGCTGCCCTACATCGGGGCTGCAGGAGGGGGAACGTCCCCTGTGCCCGCCTGAGCCTGCAGCATCGCCGTGTGCCCAGCACAGCCCCACGAGCACCTTGTACCGGGGGCACCTCTGTCCGCACAGCCCTCATCTGCAGCAGCGTGCACCCACCCCACCAGCCTTATCAGGCTCTCGGTCTTACCAGGGGCCGCACGCAGGAGTGGCAGCCAATTT
Source organism: Chauna torquata (assembly GCA_013399475.1). NCBI lineage: Eukaryota > Metazoa > Chordata > Aves > Anseriformes > Anhimidae > Chauna > Chauna torquata. The sequence goes on along the minus strand of VXAL01006777.1, from coordinate 55,641 downwards.
CGCCGTGGAAGGGAGCAGAGGATTGGAATCAATAATCAATCAAACCGCTTGTGACAGTAATCATAGATCACTTTTCAACGTGATTACTCAGTGCTGCTGTTTAAAATTACGGATGCTTCTCTTTAAGCAATTTTACTTCCCTGCAATGTTCTTTGTGTTCTGGAAAATGCAAGCAGTCCTAAACTTTTAGGTAAAGTCAGCATTTCAGCCCAGCAAGTGAGGGAGTAGCAACAAAGAAATGCAGTTTAACAGGAAGCGTCATGGCCAGGCTTACCCCTCCCTTGAGGGTGGCTACCCTGCGTGCCAACAGCACCCTTAGCACCTCGCGCAGAGCTCAACGGCAGCGCGCTGCCGCCCTCCTGCAAACGATCCCGTGCGTCCCCGCGCACCGTGACTCGCAGCGTTTGCAGAGGGGCGTGATGAAAATGGGCCCACGCGACGTCTCAGAGGTCTTCTCAGCACCAGCGCTTCTCGTGAGAGAGGAGATGCCGCGCATCACGGTGACCCCGCAAAGCGCTGTGTCTTGTCTTCCCTGTGTTGTTTCTTCAGCTGCAGGAAGAAAGCAGCTCTGGCTTTGCACAGCTCTGCTTTGGTCTGCTAGTAATGAGGCTGGATGGTAAACAAGTTTGTGTCTTACATTTAAAAAAACTAAAATAGCCTGGAATGTTATTATTTTCCATTATACATTTTAAGGTGGCAGGAGTATTTGGCTACAGTTTTCCCAGTCCCGTCTCTCTGGTACGTATACAAGGCTCTGAAGTATTTCAGGCTCTAGGCAGAAGACGGGACCGTGCTGGGTCACACAACAGAAGTGTGATTTGGACATGGGGTCGTGGAGGGACCCCACGGTGCTGTGCAGGAGATGCAGGGGCGAGCACGGTGCAAAGTCCCAAGGCAATTATAATGCTGATTTCAGGAGAGCTGTACATAGAGAGGCAGCTGTTTCTCTTTTATGGCTGGCATTTGGTAGTATATGTTTACCATGGGGATTTGTACACTGGACCATTGCTGGAAAAACCCAGAGCCTACAGCTACGGTTAGAAAGCTCTGTTCTGATCTCGTCTCCTGGGTTCACATGTGCATTGCTTCCTGAGACAATCCTCTCTGGATTTGAAATGCCAATGTTTGATGTTTATTCAGACTTGATTATGCTGGGAAATTTCAAGGCAAATCCATCAAGCCTCCTAAGACCTGTGACATGGTCACAGCAAAAAGGTGGGGGAAAACATTTTTCTCCTTTGTGGTAAATAAAATGCATCCCGAGCACACACCCTGTTGTGAAAGTTTGCAGATGAAAATGGAGGCTGCTGAAAATATAAACTTGGCATTTATTATTAATTACTCCTATTTTTTATTTATTCATACACCACCACAGATAACATACAAATGAAAGCCTTCCCTTAGGAGTTCCAGGGTGCTTTAGAGATATGCGTGCACTGTCATATACGAAATGGCGACATAAAAGAAGCCTGAGAAGATGAATTTATACAAAAAAGGTCATAAGGTAACTCAGTGTCACTTCACCTCTCTGCTGTGGTTTGCTATCTGTGAAATGTGTTCGGTTGACCCCTCTTCCGTCTGGATGATGGAAGAATGAATTAAGAAGGGTTTTTCAAAGATGCTTGAGGAATTAATAGGAATTAATGAGAATTCTGCAAGCTTGAAAACTCCCATTCCTAACTTTTATGCAGTGCTTTGAACATGAGAGCTCATAAAAAAAAAGATTAAAAATTGTTCTGCTTCAACAACTTTGTTCTTCAAGAGCCATTTATGAACACGTGGAGAGTTTTTTTTTTGTTCTGCTCTTGGCTAGCCAACATACCAAAAAATCGAACATTACTACCCAGTCCTTCCTTCTAGGCTTTTCTCTTTACACTGTGAAACTGGTCTTTGTCTTCATTGCCTGGAGGGGTTTTATGGTAAGCTAGGTAGACTCAGAACATCAGAAAAAAACAGCATGGTAATAGCAACCAGAGCCACCTTTGAGTTTTCTCCTGTTGTTTTGAAGAAGCTGGCTTTACTCTGGCAAATCTTCCTCTTACATGGAATATATAACTCCATTTGTATCATATGCAAATCAGGACAATACAGTAAAACCATCCTATCCTTCCTGCTCAAATAGATTTGTGAATATTGCAATAAACCCTCCAAAATAAAGTTTCCTTTGTGCTACTGCAAAGTAAACTGAGCTCTTCATGGTGTCTGTATCGCCCATGGGCAATTGCACAGTTGGCAGAAACCTTCTCCCATGTGCGAGTCTGCTGGGATCTGCACCTCCAAGGCTGCTTGGTGGGCTGTTCAAGACAGATGTGACCTAAAACACCCCAGTGTTTAGTTCAGGGGAATTTAGAAACCCTTGTTTCTGTACTGTTTGGTCTGGGGAAGAAACAGTGAGAAAAGGGGAGCAGCCGAGGAAGCTCAGATCACGTTCGCACTGATGTAAAAAGCCCATGGATTTTAAACCCACACAGATTTAAACCTACTAGGTCTTTTTTTTTTCCTGTATTTTGAAGTTCTTACAAGCGTGGGCCTTGTGTGCGCAAGATGCACTTCTGTGTGGCAGAGGTGATGCTGGTGATGTTGGGTGGACAGACACAGTGGTTTGGGCCAGCGACTAGAAATGAGGACTGTTCCTCGCAGTGACTGATCCAAACGAGGACTGACTGAGCCACGGCCCAGGCTCTCGGTCTCCTCTCCAGGGCTCGGGCTGCGTTCAGATTCCTGTTGTTGGCTTTGGCAGCAGCTTGCCTTCTGTGCTGATCTGGTCAGCTGTGGTTTTAGAATGCTTTGCTACTTGAAAATTATATACCTAATTACACTACTGAAGTTATGCAAGTCCCGTATCTGAGAGAACAGAACTGGGACAAGCAAAATAATAATAAAAAAAAATGATTGGGTAATGATTTTAAGACTTAAGTGAGATAAGAAAAAAAAATCTATTCAGTTTTCTGATGCCCCTAGTCTTGCAGGTCTCACTCCTCAACTGAGACTTTAAGGAATCAATTTCCTATTGACTTGTATTTAAAAAGAATAATTTAGAAAAAAAAAAGATTCTTTGTTGTTATTCTTTTCACAGCTTGGCTTGCTCATTTGTGATTTGGCTTACATGTGTGCCACAGGAGCAGGGTGCGATTTTAATTAAATAACTGTTGAGATCCTTGAGTAAAAGGTACTGCTGTAATTAAACATTATTTGCAATTGTCTGCTTTTCCTTTGCATTGAAAAAGATTATTGGGAACAGAGATTGAAAAAGGCTCTTCATTTTCAATATTGGATATAGCAGCAGTGGTGACTTACCAAACCCATGAGTTTCCATGCTTTTTGAGATGAGGAATCATTGGAACTCATCTCCAACAGGAGTGAGGCCTTTGTCACCAGCTTCCTAATGACTGTAGGAAAATACGAGCCATTGGAGCGTGGGTGCAGGGGGAAGGTGCTCGGAAGACACAGAGCTGCCGAGGAGCAGGGAGGTGAGGCGAGGGGGAGGGCAGGGGTGGCTCGGCACAGTCACCGGGGTATCGCCACCCCCGCCGTGCCTCCACCGCTCCCTCCGGCCCGCGCCTCTGCTCTGCACCCACACGCTCCCTAGCAAATTACCAGGTTGCCCCCTGAACGCATCCGTGGGGAGACAAAAAGTGAAAAACTCAGCTTGGAAAGTTTTGCTCCCTCGGTGTCCTGGGACTGCTCGGGACAGATCTGGGCTGGCCTGAAGTACCTGTTGGGTACGCGCACTCATCCAGCAGGCAGCCAGGTTTTGCATCGTGATCCGTTTACGATTGCTGCTAAAAGGCTGCAGAAAAATTGTGAGTATTACAACTTTTAAACCGTCTTAGTATCTTAAGCATTTCTTCCACTCACCCCCAAGTCACATATTTATTCAGGTGTGAACGCTGCTTTGTGATTTATTATTTGTCATTTGATTCGATCTTGATTAAAGCTGTAATATCACTATTTAAAGGAAATCAAATCAGTATTGTAGTTCTGCAATCAATCATGAGTCTCCATGGGATGTTTGCTGGCCTCTCTCCCCTACTTCCCATCTTGTTGGAAAAGAGCCTTTCATTGGTGCTTTTTTTTTTTATGAAAAGCATTGATCTTGTGTCTTGGATATGGCAATAAGGTGGTTTTTAACACATCACCTAAATATGGTCAGGGGTTGTTCTTTTTTGGTTTTTTTTTTTTTTTGGTCTTACAAAAGAATATTTTGACTTTACATAACAAATTCCATCCAAGGACTTCCAGGTACTTTCAATGCATAAATACAGTCAGCCTTGCCGAAAACCAAGAGGGAGGAGAGGCAGAGGGGAAGATGGTATTCCAGAGCTTTTTGGGATACAGAGGACCCTGGATTTTGGCTACCCAGAAGGACTGACGTACATGTTCAACTCCATGAGTCACTGATTACACTGACAAGACATTACACCAGGACGAATAAATGGTATTTTAAATTTGCACTTCAATATGTTCAAGCAGGAATCCAAGAAAACTGAGGCACCAAGAATGGAACTTATTTTTCCTTCATACATTTCCTGCACAGAGCAGCCCTTAAGATACAGAGACGAAGGTTCAACTTCTTCATTACTGTCTAGAAGGTTTCAAGACCACAGCCTCATCGCCTTGCAGCGTGTCTCAACAAGAGGCTTCAGCCGATTCTGCCGTGGTTGGCATGGCACTTGGAGAGGCCAGGCACGCTCTCCACTATGCTGCAAAGTGGATCTTCTTTCCAGTAAAATATTTATGCTTTGTTGAGCTACAGATTTGGAGCGAGAGGGAAAATGACTGTTCGTACTGCTTTGGAAGGTGTGAAAATCTATTTTCAGTCCTGTTTTGTGTGAGCATCACCTTGCTGGCTGGTTCAGGGCAGCTTCCCGCCCAGCGTGCCACCACAGCCTTAGCTCTCTCTCCCTGCACTGCATTTCTGGGATTGCATTTTGTGGCACTTCACTCTCCCCTGGAAGTAAAAAGAGTCTTGGTGCCAGACAAAAATGATCTTGATTTTAATGTGAAAGTCAGGCATCTAAAACAGATGCAACGCATCGCCTTGGGTCACAGTAAGAACAAGATGCCCGGGAATCCTAATTACTAGTCTCACTACGGTGCATTTTTTTCCTTAAAAAACACTCATAGTCTTTTCAACTAGTATGTTAATAGTAAAAAGTTTTTCACAGCATTAGTTGTAATTCAAAACAGTTCTCATATTTAAACTCTGATGCTTGTACAGCTCTGACAGGGAAAATTGAGGCCCCAGTGATGACTTCTGCAGTGTTTTGGATAACAGGGGTAGCATGGAGTGAGCAAAGTCTTTAATGACAAGGCAGCAGATGGGGCTCTGGGGAGGCGAGCATTGTTCTGCACATATGAGTGTGTTTGCGAAGGCGGCAGCGGTGCAGGGCAGCTCCGTTCCTGCAGGGGTCACGGGGATGGGCGCTCCGAGCCGGGCACAGAGGCAGCTCCTGGGATGGTCACTGGTGCTGGGCTGCGGGCGAGGGGGTTTAATGCAGAGGGAGAGCAGCAACGTGGCCAGAATACTGGGCTTGAGCATTTCTTGATTTATCTCTAGATCCTGTGTTATGACTTGCTTTTCTCTCCATGGAGGTCAAGGGCCAGCACACTCATACCAGAGTCCTCCAGTACCCTCCCCACGGTCAGTCAGGCTCTGCACTGGAGGGACCACACCACTCTGGTCATCCCGGGACCAGCTCACTCGTTGCATATCCCTGCCTGCCCCATGCACCGGGGCACCTCAAACCCAGCTCAGAGCGCACCCGCGTGCTTGGTGCACACGCTGACCAGGATCGCTGGGCTGTACCGTAGGCAGTGTTAGGCAAGGAGTGACAATGACAGCAACGTGACAATGACAGCTCCTTTCCTTAGTTCACAAGGGAGAACGGAGATGCAGAGTCAAGTCCTCAATTATTTTTCATGGAAAATGCTGTATTTATGAAGCAGCATGGTCTGATATAGTGCAACAGTGGTAAAGACACAAGCCTCCTGATGGCCTCAATTCCTACCGGGCTAAAAATGTGGACATCCCTCCAAAACCATTCAGAATTCTACTCATAAAAACGAGGTTTTGTTGTTCTGGAGGTTCAAAAGCATTGTCTGTTCTTCGGTTGCACCATGCTACCTATATTAACGCACTCATCTTGGCTAACAACTTTATGAAATACAAGGAAAATGTGTCTTTTAGGTAATGGCCAGAAAAAGGACAAGTGACCTGACCTGTATCATTAATTAATTTATTTTTTTAGATTTTCTGTGTGCATATGAACAAGAGGGCTAACTCCCTTGTATTTGATTTCCTCTCTGTAGAAGGATAATGACTCTTTGCACAAAAGAGGCAGGCTGCAGTACCTCATAAGAGCTTTGCATTGAGCAAATGGGTTTCTTGGAAAAAGAAGTAATTTTATATGGTAAGTAATAACATACCCATATTTTTTTGCTGAGGAAACTAGGAACATCTGATGGGTGCAGTGCTCCTGTCTTACTGTGAGGCTGCTGTGGACTGACTACAGCAGAGCCATGCAGGAGGTGTGATTAGGGTGTCAGGACTTGAAGAAAGGGCGTCCATCCCTTTCCCCAACCCACACATAACTCCCTGGATCTGAAGCAAGGCTGGAGATGCAGAAAAGAGAACCCAAATACATGCAGACTTTTGGTGGACATGTACAGGAGGCTGGAAGATCTTTTTCTATGAGGCAGGTACTGCAGTTTCTAGGGATTGAGGATTTTTTCTGCTGCTCTTACTTAGAGAATTGGGTTTGCTTTTTCTCCCTGGAGATGTATGTGTCTGCCTGCTGGCTGACACCCTTAAGCACATCAGACCTTTCTCTGTGCTTTTGTCCTTTGCATTTTATACTATCCTTCTCTTTCTTCTGTCACTTACTGTCCCATGAGACTCTCAGGACCCCCTGTTAGTTTCTTTCAGCAAAGAAAGCTTTTTGACAGCTAGTCTGAGTCCTACTCAATGGTGTGATATAAAAAAAAAAGCGGTAATAGGTCGTTCTCTCCCATTTTCAGATCATTTTCTTTGGCATTTCCTTCCTTTTTTCTTTTCACCTCTTCATTTCAAGATGTTCATCTCCTACTGAAGTCTCCCCACTGTGATAAGCTCTGGTTGTCGTATGGGTAATGCATATCTCCAAGCCAGTTAGTGCCTTAAACCTTGACACTGCTTCCCCTTCTGCTTTCTTGCCTGTACTTGAGGGATGGGAGAGAAAAAATGCTGGTTCTTCGTTCTTTTTTTTTTTTTATTTCAGAAGTATTTCCATTAAAGAAATAAGTGGTCCAGAGCATCTCTTCACTCTTTCCTCTTGCCCTTTATAGGGATAAATAAGTAGCTTTGTAGAAGATGAATTTTTTTTTCAGCAGTAATTATCACAATTTTGCAGTATTGATACAGAATTTCCATCTGTACAAAACTCACATTTGTTTTGGGGTTCATCGGAAATCTACAACTCAGTCTGCTTGTAGAGAGCAAGTCTTTCCAAAGATGTTAGGCAGGAGATCATGGAAACAAGTCATAGCCACGTAGTATCATAACGTTGCCTTCTTTCATTGTAGTGCCGGATAACACTTGGTGCTTTCAGTTAGAGGTGATCCCTGATGAAGCCTCTGAAGATGTGTATCTATCTATCTCCTCTCTTCCAAGTGTTCAAAATGCTTCTCATCTCAGATTGCCTGTGCAGAGCTCAAACTCTATCTTACCCTATGTTTGAAGATTATGGCTTCATTTTGGTAGTAATCTGAGAGAAAAAGCAGGGACTGAAAAATTTTGTAGTTAATGAGAAATTAAAATGCACACATCTCACTGTGTATGACTATATGCTTATTTCTGCACAGTTTTCTATGCTATTCTGTCTAGCAACTTTTAAAGGTGATTATCCAAAAATTTGGCGTTCAAGTTTGATGTAAATATGCGTGACAATCCCATATGCATACATCTGAAATTCTTGAAAGTATGTCAACTGTACAGAAAATCTCACAAAATTAAATTTGGGGCTGATATCTTTGGTATACCACTTCCAGTGCTGTGCAGATATCATGAAAAGAGCCCTGCTCACATTACTTCACTATTTGCAGATCTTGCTTTAGAAAGATATTGGAAGAAGCAACATGAATGGCTCCATTTTGAATTCAGTACTAAAATAGATAATGGTGGGGGAGTCTAATGTTTTTTAAATTGATTAATCCTACCTTATTTGAGACTGAACTTAAACAAAATGTTCCTGGGCGTTTTAGTTAAAGGGGGTGCTGGAGGAAAATAAATACTTAGGATTCCAGGGGATGATCTGTAGGGAAGATAACATGCTCAATTAAATTTAGCAAGCAAGATTATTCTTTCACTGAGAATTATTTTACCCCTTCAGGAAATATTTGTTCTCTGTGTTTAGCTTATCATATTGTGTAAGATGATTAGCTGAAATTGGAGTTTGTCTCCTACAGAGTTAAGAGCAAGAGTGCTGAAGGACCATATCCAGGAATGCAAAGATAACATTAAAATGGATTCTTAAAAAGAATATAGGAAGCATTCCTGTAAAGGCAGAAGAACTAGAATAAAATGTGATTTCACTGCTATTGAAATGAACTGCTGCACTATCATGGATTGAAATTTCTGTATTACTTCAACTGTTCTCTCTCTACACAGATGACTTGAAGCAGTCAGATCCATAGGAAAAGAGGGCACAAAATCTGATATAAAATCATGCCTGTGTGATTTTTCTTTTGTTATGTCTAATTCCCAGTTCATTGTGGATGTTAAATATTGGCAACTGCTGTAGTTGTGTTGGTCAGGCTTTTCTCTTCATTTGAATACTAAAATCAGAAGGTCTTACTGCTTGAAGTTGTCAGTTTTATGACAAATATAATCTATAAAAATTAGCTGACAATAGAGATGAAGCTGTGGTATTTTCTGCTAATGATTCATTTGGTTTTCAAGGCATGGTATGCTGGGATATCGTGGTTCATGTAGAAACCTCTCGATAAATACAAGTGCTCTACCTTTGCTGGTCTTCTATTAATGAAAAAGAAAATTTTCACTCATTTTGATCACTAAAATAAAAATAAAAATTAAAAAAAAAAACAAACCTAGGAAAACCAGGACTGCATCTTATATCTTTTCCATGTAGTTATTTTGAGCTTTACCACGTATGCTACAGTTAGTGAGAATTGAAAGGCTCACTGTCCGACAGGTTAAAGCAATATGTTTACGTTACTCAGGCAGGATATCTTGTTCAAGATTATTAAAATTTAGAAATTCATCTGATTTTGCCTTCTTCTTTTAACCTGACTTTCCATTCTGTAGCTGTTTGCTCTTGCCCAAAGCAGTCTACTTTGTCAAGAGGCCAAAGGAGACTTTGGAGCAAGTGATTCAAAGTCTGGGCAGCCCACTGGTAGTTCAGTCACTTACAAAGCACTTCCGAACCATGGAGGCTGAGGCTGCTGCTTTTTCTGCCTCTGAAGTACTTTCCTTTGTCTGCTTTAGAGTGCAAGACTTAAACATAGAAGCTGTTCCTTCATTTTATGATTCCATTATGCAAAATGATGTGAAACTCACTGATTGTAAGCTCCTGTCATGCAATCATCTTGTCATACAAGATGATTCCTCAGAAATGGGCAGAAGAATGAGGTCTTGCGAAGGTGCGTCCTGGTGGGCTATTGGGACAGTTCTTTCAGCAATAACAGTTTGATTCCATGCATTGAGCAGGTAATTTTAGAGCTGAGTATAAGCTGTGCTATAAATCAAATATTTTATAGCATTGGGTAGAATTGCAGCATTATACTTCTTTTCTTACAATATGATGTTGGCTGGGGCTCAGTTTTGAGTACAGAGTGGCTTGAATCTAACTATAGTATATTTTGAATTTTGAAATACTGTGTTTTGGTGGTTGCATGGAAACTTGAAATTGGAAAAAACACTTCTGAATTCAGTTCCTCCCTCCAGTTGTGTATGTGAGATATTTTTCATTTTTTTCTTGCACTATGTCTCCTTCCTAACACCAGTGTTTAACAGGTTATATTCGTTTTGTGTTAGAGAAATAGCAAACTGTAGAAAGAACGAGCAGGAATAGTGTGACTCAACAAAAATTGTACTGAATGTTACGTGTTTCCCATAAAACTCTACCAGTTAAACTTTTTTTTCAGTGATTTTAAATAAGCTTTGCCTTGCACATCAGCTTGGACTCTGCTAATTTAATTACTATTTATCAAACACGTTTATTTAAACAATTCAGTTCATAAAATATTACAGGCTAATGATGAGCCTCCAATTGTGTATTGACTAATTCAAGAGAACAGTAATTGCGTATCCTTTACGTTAGGTTGTTAGTTGTCTAACTTTTTTTTTGTCAATCTTTTTGGATAGTCTGTTCTGATGACATTCTAAATGGTACATACACTGAAATCCCTGATAGTTGTGCTTGGTGACATGGAGCAGTAGCTGCCCATACAATAGGAGTGTTCCTGTACAGCAGATGAAGAGAAGTGCAATACCAAGTATCAAATTGATTTTAAATGGTACCGTAGTTTGTTGCTTCTGCATAAAATTTTAATGGCAAACAAGCTGTAAACAATTCTGTCCCTTGATATTTCTGAGGAAAACGTCTTTCTAAGTTTATTGATTCTTTGCAGTAGAAAGGTGCAAAAAATTAATTAATAAAAATGCTCTATTAATTCTTCCATAATGCGTAGAGTAAGCATTCAGTTTATAATGACCATCTAATTCTAGAAACATATTAAGAATTCATACATAATCTTACACTTTAAAAAGTTTTTCATTTTTTAAAGCTTTTTTTGAGGCAGAAGTTGATTGTAAGTAGCTCATTAAGCACTTAGAAAATTTCTGCCAAAGAAGTAAAACGTCTTTCATTCCAAATATATGGTTTGCATAGCTGTGTTGAATTCAGTGGAGCAACAACATGGGTAAAAGGTAGCCCTTGTTCTCATTTTCCCTTTCCTTTGCATTTCACATTGTAAAACAACTGCTCCAACTTAGTAGAAGTTTTTCTTCAGGCATCTTTCTGCTTGTTGGTGGAAAGCAAACATCTCTTGTAAGAAATGTCAGCAATAACTGGAGGCGGAGAGAAAGGTAAGGTTACCCACAGCATTGCTTGACTTCAATAGGTATTTTAGGGATCTGAAAACTTTACTGTATTTCCAAATTTGGAGCTCATCAAAGATGCATTTGTCCTGTTACATATAGGAGACAAGAGCGAAAAGCCATAATTATCTGATTTCTATACCATTGAATTTAGTGATTATTATGAGTCACTGGGTAAAATTGAGGTGAATGTTGGACTAAAAGTCATGGAAATCAGTTTTCTGTTCTTTGTTGTGCTGTTGATTTAAAATATTGGCACTTCAGCTTCCCAAACATAACACAGTACTAATATTTTCCTAACTCAGCACTGATTTCAAACAAAACAAAATCCCCCCCAAAAAACCTACACAGTATTTGGTTGCACTGGTATTCTGCAGAAATTGCTGTCTCGTACAGATGATCATTTTATACACATGGTCTAAGAATGGGTTAAAATGGCATTCACAGTGTGGGATTTTTCAAGAGGAATGACTGCATTTGTACTTTATGGGTTATGACATGAAGGCTAATTATATACAGTATGCATTATCAATTAGTGAATAGTTAGGAAAGATCAATTGAAAG
>VXAL01006777.1:0-42597 GCA_013399475.1 Chauna torquata | reverse complement strand
GGAACTTAAACAAAAAACAAAAAAAATTGAAAACTGTTTCTGAGATAATAAGATCCTTTCTTACCCATTTTCCCATAGGCTTCTGGGGAGTATCAATAATGGTCATATCAGCTTGTACCTGTAAAGTAACTATTACAGCCTGTATCTGAAATTAATTACAGGCACAGAAAAGTAGCACTGATATTTTTTAGGGAAAAAATGTGCCTTTAAAGCCAGTAGAAGGTGTACTGAGGGCGATGTGGAAATCGAGTTCTTCAAGTAAGATCATATTGGCTGCAGCAGAATTCACAACATCTGTAAGGTTTCCAAGTCAATTTAGTTTTTTAGCAGTAATTCTTTCCAACATCTTCTTTTTTTTCCCTTAGCACCATTTCAACTCATACACAACCTTCTTCATAAATTGTTAGGCACAGCTATAGTTTCTAAAATCCGAAATATGGAAGAGTTCAAGAATCTCAGGGAATGAATTATAAAACTGGACAGATTTAGGTTTAGCAAGAAATCTCATGGAAATAAATCTAGTGCACCAAGTCAGTGCTTTAGCTAGGTTTAGAATATTTCCACACTATAAAACTTTCAGAACTCCAAAGCCCTGGGAGTAGGGGATGAATTCACCTGAACAACTCTGTTGCTTTTTTCTGCCATGGCTCACTGTGTTTAAAGATACAAACCGGTAGTCAGTCATCTTGTCCTTTGCTGTCAAGAAGTAGACTAAAGTTTTTTCTTCTGCGATGCAGGTTGTAATAGAGTAGAAAATAAATCACTGAAGAGCCACAATTTACTGACAGTGTACCCTCCCCTATTTGAACAATTTTACTGGCAAATGTGCCACCTTTTCAATGAGTAAATCAAGGTGAATCTCTCCACATTAGTAGTGGGTTTCCTCGGCTAATAATAGGGGATATTTGTGCTGATGCAAGACACTGTCTCTGCCTCTCTCTCTGTTGTATTATTTGCATTAGCCACCCTCAGAATTTGTTATCAAAATGATCACATTTTAAACTGATGTTATCTGCATTGATTCTGTGTAATGATGTGCTTTTCTCATTCATTTCTCCTTCCTATTTGTTTGAGATGACTTTAGTCAGTACTAAAACACAGTTTTCAGGGGAGAAGAAAGATATTGATACTAAAAATTAGGAAATCGCAATTCTCCATATGGCAGTTCTTTCTAAAGTAATAGAGACTGAAGCTGCTGTATGGAATTTGTTCCAATGGTGAGAGTTAGGTCTGTAGGCTTGGAAAATTCCTGTTAACTTCCTTGCTATACTTGGCCCTCTTCTTCTTTAGGAGAAAGTCATGGATCTTTTTTCTCTTTTTGGGCAGTGAATAGGGCAGTGCAGGAAGTGGAACTCAGGTCTCCCCTCATTAGAGCTGAACACAGAGCAAAGCTCCTTCTTGCTCACTTTCCACCTGCTGCAAAGGGTGCTGTGTTGATTGATGTGCAGCTGTGCATTTTCAGGTCAAGGTATCCTAATGCAGAATGCCCTGCACCAAGTCATCATAGCTGTGTTGTCTTTGGAAACGGGAGATAATGAGCTAGCATTTCTGCGATTTCTGCGGGCTGTGAGAAGTAAGTTTAATATTCCTGAAAGATGAATATAATTTCTAACTAGTGGACTATGCCACAAACAATGGGTGCGTCTTTGAAAGAAGCAACCATCCAACCGATAATCTACTGGCAAAGAATATTGGCTGCACAATATCTGCAAAACTACTGTAGTTGGGAGCTACAGCTACTTGAGAAGTTGCCAGGAACATTTGGGAAGATATGGGCAAGGTATCCTTTTTGGTGACCAGTGAGGGAAGAGCTGAAACTGTGTAGATTTAAATGTTGGAGATGCTATTGCTGCAGCTGTTTGCCTTGCGCTGAAATGCGATTTTGAGAAACTGAATGCGAGGACCAGCAGAGTCAATATTGTCCTTTTCGGTTACTGTAATTTCCAAAAATGTACATCCAGTGACCTAGATACCTGTCTCTGCCTCAAGAATGCTCATAATAAAAGTGGAAGGGAGAGTAAGTCATTACTTATTTTATAGTCAGATATAAGTTGAAGATGGCTGTAAGAGGGCCAGAAATTTTATCAGATAAAAAACCTGTCTAGGTCAGTAGCCTGTTTGCCAGAGTTGGAAGCAACAGACAATTAAAGAAGAGATAAGTTTAGAATGGTCTTGCACTGACATGTCCTCCCACCTTTGCCAGTTGGCATGCAGGGAATGCTAAATACTGCTTTCAGTCTCTGTCATGTTCAATAGCATCATCAAATCTTCCCTCTGTATTTGTCTCATCTCTTTTTGAACCATTTGGCTCCATAACATCCTGCAGCTTAGAGTTCCAGAATTTAATTATGCATTGCACATACAAATTATTCAGTTTATTTATTTAAATAATTCAGCAATGATTTAATTGGGACCTCTCAGTTCTTGTGTTCCTGACATGGTGAATAATCATTCTCTATTTAAGTACTCTAAACCACCAATAGTTTTATAAGTCTTTAGTGGATCCTCCCACACCATTGTCTGTCTTCCAAGGAGTCCCAGCCTGTTGAGTCTCTCCCGGGACTGAAAACCACACCATATCTCATGTCACTCCTCCCGTCATGTTCTAACTTTACAAAGGGCCTCAGTGCTCTTGTATCAGCAGTTGCTTTGGAGGCAACATAAGTCATTAAAAGCATTTAGATTCTCTCCTTCCCTCGCTCCTTCTGTTTAATAATGTCTGTGTTTTTAATTCAGATAAGGATTTCTATGTGACTTATCTTGACCTCACTGCTTTGTATGCTTTGTTGAACCAAAGATTAAGTCCTTTGCACAAGTGTCATCTTCTGCAGGAAAACAAAAGTGGAATTTACTGTTGAAGATTTCCTGTCAGTTTTGAGTTTTGTCTTAGCAATCAAATTTTTCAGAAGCTTTATATGTAACATACTCTGAGAGAAAAAAAAAAGTGCATTTCACAACATAGTTATTAAGTTAACATTCAATAAAGAGTTTTGAAGCCAAGCTTCACGTTTTCCACAGGTGGGCAGCTTAAAGACAGGTGTACTGAAAAAATGTTATTTACAAAGGCCAGTTTAGTTCCTGCAGTCACAAAGTGAAATTTGTCTGCACCAAATAAAGCTAGTGTATTTATTTTACTTTAGAAGGATGAAATCTGTGTGAAAACAAACAACACCTGAAATGCATACACTTAAGGGCTACAAAAACAGAGCTGGTGAGTATCTACCATTGTACATCCAGTGCTAATTTGCGTTGGTTACACCTCTGCACCCCTTCCCAAGTCCAAAGCAGTACCAACCCTCTTCTTCCCTCACAGAGAGCAGATGTTAATATGAATGAGCGAACCTCTGAACACTGCTTAAAAACTCAGATGTGAAAGCATCATGATCTCTCTTTCATTACTGGGGAAGATGATCCATGACAAACATAAATAGCTTGTCCAATATTGTGCAGGAAATTTGTAGCAGAACCTAAAATAGTATACAAGTCTCTTGATTCTCAGAGCCAAGCCTGAGTTAAAAGATGATCCCTTTCATTCTGTTCTTATTACACAATACTTGATATTTTCAAAACTGCAAGAAAAAAAAAAGAGAGAGAGAAAAACAGCAGTCCGTGAAGTAGCATGGATAGTTCTTTGACAAGGTGATATTAAAAACTGGGTTTTACTGCTCTGTGTCTTTCATGGATATCTGTATTTTCTGATTCGCCACCTAACATGCAGTGCCATTACAAAGACTTTGTTTAGTATTTAATGTTGAAACTTAACCCTTACAAAACCTTTTAGGCTGCACATATTCTGCAGGTCATAGAGGAAAGCAGAAAAGCATCCCTTACTCATCTTTTGGAGCACAGGCTCTGTGCTCTCCCAGGTTGATGCAGACAATCAATTACAACTTACCCAAGTAATTACTGATACACAAATAAGGCAGTAATTATAGTTGAGAATGAATTTGTGGATGGAGCAATGAAACAAGAGGACTGAACAAGGATGAAGAGCTCTGGCTCAGCACAGAAGGAGCACGGTTTTTCCAATGGGAACGGGAATAATCAGAATGTTTCCAGCCACCCTGCTCTAGCAAATGTTTCTGCTGGGTGTAAGAAAATTAATGGCGAGCATTGCTTTAGAAACTTCTATCACTAGGATTGAACATGAACATCTTCAAAGATGTAGCTGCTGTTAAGGAAGGCAGTCAACCTTATAATAATCAACAAGGTGCTTGGAAAACAATCGCTATGTAAGTGCTATGTAAAGTTTGTGTGTTAGCCCTGCAGCTATGGAGAATTCCCAATTTCAGTCTCCTCTCAGATGTAAATTTACTTCCCCAAAAAGAGTGTATCATGAAAAAGAGCCATGCTGCTACCATTTTAAGCCAGGAGATTGTCTGTGACTTGAAACAAGGCCTTCCACTTTTAGAAATAAACTAAACATTTGGAAAAAAACACAGGTAGGCAGGTGGAGGATCAGGTTAACTGTATTAATCTTTCACATTCTTCCAGTTCCAGTGAGTCAATAGGATAATGTGAGATATATAAACCCCCGGAGTCAGGAGAGTAAAATAGTTTAAAGAAGAAACGTAGCCCGAGTGGCTGCTAATTCAGGCATTTTGTTTCTGATTCTGCCAGGTATATTTTGTGAGTCCTTGGTTAAATCAGTTATGGTGGGATTGGCCTCATCTAACTTCGGCTTTGACTCAATGGCTGATAGTCTATGCTTCTCCATAGTCAGCAATATGGGTACCATGACAAGGAGATTAATCCTATCCAGAAATAGATGGGAAACTTGCCATATGGAAGTGCTTATCTGTTAAAGGGAATGCACATAGCTAGCTTAGACTAAATGTATAGCTTCTGGACAGTCCTTTTTGTCCTTGGTGCAGTGTTTAAACACATCTCATGCAAGCATTTGTAGTTCTGAAGCTGATTATACTCTTCACGCTTCTATATTGAAAAATTGTCTTGTGCTCCAGGCTCACCAGCCATTTTGTTCTCAGCATAGCTCTAATACTGAGAAGACACTCTGCTCTCTCATAGGCTTTTCATTTGTTGCTCTTTTCTACACTGGAGTTATCAATAAAGGAAAAATAGTATCTTGTGATCCCTGGGAACGTCATCACAACAGGAGCTCTGGTGACATTCTTACATAATAAAACGAACAAGTGCTGAAGATGTGCTCTTCTGTCCTCACTACTCAGTGATGGGGTATCTCTGCTTGAAAGTGAAGAGTTAAACCAGTGTTTATGGGAACAGAAAAAGTTTGAGATTCATGGAAACAAGAAACAGCAAATGAAGACATTTGGAGTTACTGCAAATGTTCTTACTATGAGAAGGCATTTGAGAGCTGCTGTCTTGGTAGATGTTTCAATTCTGAGTTTTGTTACAGGTTTTTTTTTGTGCAACTTCATCTTTTAAATGTACTTTAAATGTACTTTAAATGTACAATTGTCCTTGATTCCTCTGAGGGTCTGGAACTTAGGTTCATGCTGCCATTCTTTCTGGAAAATAAGAATAATCATATTTCATTTATCATTGGGTTATTCTGACATGCCAAGTACAAATATATGAGAGCATAAATTGAAATAGAAGAGTTGTTTTTGAGTTGTTCTGAGGTAGTGATGAACCCTTGTGAGATGCTCAGAGACAGAAATTGAAATTATTCATACACAAATGCTGTTTTCCCCAAGTAGGAGAGGTCTTCTAACTGTCATTTCAACATCCTGGAACAGCTGCGGTCCCTGCAGATGCTGACATAATCATTGTTTATGCTATGCCCCTTTGATCAGGGTGCTTTGGTCCCCCAAAACAGGACAGAGACAGAACAGTAACAATTCTTTTCAATAAAAAAATGTATATAGTCAGTGGTACCCACTACAAATGCAGCCTAGCAATCCTACTGAGCGATAGATCGCTGGGGAATTCAGACTTGTATTAAAATTCTGCACAGTGGCTCTGATTAAACAGCAGAATCCTACTGTGAGATGAATAGTGGGAATTATTGTCATTTGAGAGATGAGAAAAACTGAAGCACGTGAAGGTCACTGAGGTGGCACAGGTCACTCAGAAGATCTGAAAGGAGAACCTAGACTTCCAAGGCCAAAACTTGGTACTGTAACCATGAGGAACATTTCATTATGAAACTTGCTAGTATGTGACAGTGAGAACTGTTTTGTCTATGGATTTTCTGTTTTGGCTTTACTTTTCTCTTTCTGATTTTTGTTATAGCCATCTAGGAGATGGCTTCATTACAAACAATACTGGCTCTAAGTCTTCAAATAGTAAAAATGGGAAGTACTAGGTGAAAGAAATTAGGAAAATGTGCTTAGGACATCTAAGTTACCTTTAAGGATTAGAGCAACATAATGCCATTACAGCCATATCACAGAAACTCCATTAGAAATAATCTCACAGAGAGCAGGATAGCCATTTTAAAATATTATCTAGTTGTATTTATAACAAAATAAACCACTGTTTTTTTTTCCCAAATCTGAAACATTTATAATTTAATTGAAATGCTGCTGCCTGATTTCCCTAATGCCTTGATGTAGCTTGACGAAGGAAAGCCTCCGAAGATGGATGGTTAATGAATAATGTTTTTTAATGCTATCCAACTAATTCTGTTTGTGTTTTCATACGATTAAAAAAAAAAAAGAAAGCACGCACAAAAAAAAGCTTCTAATTAGGAGAGAGATCTGGAAAATGGCTCTCCAGGGCTTGCTTATAATACGGACTTTGCTTTCGGTGGGAAGCTGACTCCGGTGCTGCAGGGAAGCCACGGTGACTGGCAGTTGGTTGTGTTGAGCATTCCCCATTTAATCTCTGGACACAACGACTCCTGCCATTTCATGAGCCAGGATGCTTACAGCCTCCTGATTCATACCTTTAAAAAATAAAAGCCACTGATGAATTAATGTGGACACATTTACTGTTTATTATGAGCATGTCACCTGGGTGGTATGGTCTCCTTTGCATTGCTTCTCAGCACATGTAAATGGAAATCTGCGTACATATTTCGCATTGGGTTTGTGTTAGCCAGAGATGATGAACAAAAGCTGGCCGTTACTTTTAGTGGTGGTGTCCCTATATCAAACAGCACATGCTAACATGAGCTCTTTACAGCAGGAATTTTTCTGTAGATAACTAGAGTATGTATTTAAAAATGTAATCGTGGGAATAAATAGGAAAGATGGGCTTTCTTCTGATAAAATTAATGCACACCTCTTGTGGTCCGAGACCTACCTGTCTCTGGTACAGCAGAACAAGCAAGAGCTCTGTGAATTTTTTAGCAATGCAGCCTTTACAAGCAAGCCATAATAAAAGTACATGTAATAACATATAATAAAAGTCATAACAGATAGACACTCTGCTGGCACACACCAAAGTTACTCAAGTGAAAGTGAAACCTGGCCAACGAGGTATCTGAAAGCAATTGACATGCTTCAACTTGGACATCTAGTGCCGTGTTTGACCTGGGGCACCCGAAACATTTCTGGAGGTGGATGTTTCAGAAAGGTACCTGTGCCACCACGGCACCTAGTTATGGGGAGCCGTGGGGCCAAGCCCTGCATGTCCTGAGGGCCTGGCCCCATGGCACCAGCTGTGGGGGAGCTGAGGGGCCAGGTCCTGCCTGAGGCCAAGGCCCAGCCCTGCAGCACCCGGCTCAGAGCTGAGGCAGCCTGAGGAGCCTTGTGGCACAGGAAGGCCCGTCACAGCAGCACCCATGGGGCCGGGCAGTGACAGCCACCAGCAGCCTTCACCACCTCAGGCATGGTGACGGAACCATGCTCCCCCAGGAGGAGCTGGAGGTGGCACGGCCGCAAGGCCTCTGAGGCAGGCACCTGCAGCCCGTAGCCAACCCCAGCTGAAACAGAGCTGTGGGGAGTGGGATCCAGGTGGGGCTGTTTGGGGTAATTAATGCTGTTAGTGCTGGGAGGGCCCTCACCTGGTGCCTTTTGAAAACCCCAGGTGAGACTTGTGAGCTATTAGCAAGCCAGAGCTCATTAATGAGCCTCCACCCCACCTGGGAAGGAAGGGCTGGCTGTCTCATCACTGCTCTAGGAGGTGTGTAGGGGAGAAGGTGTTGGCTGGGCCCTGGTGCTGCCTGCAAAAACACAAGGTAATGTGCAAAAACTGCTTTTATTCTATATGTCTATTTGCTATAGCTTACTGTTAGCTGTGAGGGAGTGGGTTATCACTGGGGTGGTTTTATTTACTGGTAGGTAAGCATAGATGAATTAGAGGTGGGCTTGTGAGTTAACTTGCTGAGAAGTCAGCAAAGGTAAACCTGCCTGAACGTTGCAGGGAAGGACTGTGTTGAGAGGAGGAAGGAGACTGATGCCTTTAAAATCATCACCTTGTGCTTGTTCTGTTAGTGGTGTAGCAGTGGGGAGTTAAACATCCAAGTTAATGGCTACAGGAGAGCTCCTGAGTGGGAGGTAGAGCCAAATGAGGAGGGAAACCTTGTCTGGTAAAAACCAAGGGAAAACACATGCTGGATACCTCTTTCTGCAGAGTTCTCTCCTTGGTCAGCTCCTAGGAGAAGTGGAGTAATAAGCCCAAGCCTACTGCAAGTCTGATACCTGCCCTTGGTGTGCTAGCACCCCTTTAGAAAGGGACACCCTGTGCTGTTGATGGGATTCCTAGTTACCCTCATTAGGGAGGGTGTGTTAAGGTATTCTAAAGGGTTTCAATGAAAGGTATTATAGTCAAACATGCCTTTAAAGAAGCGTCAAAAGAGGAGAAAAGTTGTAGGTAATACCAGGTCAGTGCCTGCTGCTGCCCTGGAGGAGGATGGTGGGTTCAGCCCGTGATGCTTGCTCGTGTCTCAGAGCCGTGCTTGGAGGTGGTGGGCTGCATGATGCCTGTGCTGTGGTGACTGCGGCTTCTTGTTGGCCTCTGAGCATGTGTGGGTTTAAACAATATCCTCTTATTGATATTGACTCGCTTTAGAGCCAAATAGCTTACAGGTAAATGTTGTATAAAAATGTTTCTGTCACCAGTGCTCTGCAACATCTATTCTCTGTTTTGCCTTGAACTACCACTGAGCAATAGTTTCCAGCTGATGATTTAATCTAGTCTGGGGGAGAGGATAAAAATCAACATCGCGCTTCTCCTTGTGCAGGTCTCTTGCTCCAGGTTTACGGCTGTGGGAGCCTCACAAGTGTTGTGTGGAGGCTTCAGGCAGAAACTGCCTGATCAGTCTTGAAGCCTGGATGGATTTCAGTTGGCTTCAGATTAAGGTGTTCCTAGATAAAGATATCTTGGTCTTCAGAGGTACACATCTAAACCTGAACGAAGTACAAAATATTTTATTTACAGGCAGGAAGAATAATTGTGTAAATCTTTCTTTCTGCTTAGAGTTGGTCACCTGTCTCACGAAAGTAATTATGTATGCTACTGATCAGCAAGATCTTGGTGTTTAAATATGTCAGGTGGTCTGTTATCAGTGATGAGTATAAGAGTTGTTCAGCTGCTGTGGTTTCCTCAGGAGGCACAAAAAAAACCCTAGGGTTTGCAAAATGAATGTGGCCTGACACCTCCAGAAATACCAGCTTAAAATGTTTTTTGTTAGGCTTTGACAAGAGATAAATGCATTCATAGCAACAGAGCCACAGATGAAACCTATTTCTGCTTTTATAAAATGAACATATAGCATTCCAGAGCTGAAGAGAACATAAATCTCTCCAGAAATGACACCAAAAACCTGCTGAGCATTTGCAGCTGCTTGTCAGGTTCTGCTGAATGGTGAGGGTATTTGAGTGAGACAATGAGGGATACAGTATTTTGATGTTTCCTAGAACTGCACATGCATAATCCTCATTTACTACTTGTCACTCTCGTAATCTGAAAAGTAAAGCAGGATAGTGTGGTGTTTAGTCATGCTTCTTAAATGTGCTTTGTAGACTGCTTTGCTCTGTTCTACTTAATGATATGCTGCTAACATCCTACTAAACCTTAAATACAGCTCTGAAATAAAAGGACCATTTTCATTTTCCTGTGTTTATAATGCCAATCAATTGGTGCCTTCAAGCAATTATTGACTAATTAAAGACTATCTCAGAGAAGACAGAAAAAGCATTAGGAGCTCACATGTGGCATTAAACCATTTCATAATATTTGCATAGTGCCATAAATGGAAGAGCAAATAGAAATTTGCTGAACCTTTTAACAAGGAAATTGGAGTGCTGGTGACCAGACAGAACAAATCTGTTACCAAAATGGGAGGCCTTTGTGTTTCTTAATCCTTTTAAATGTTATATACAAATTAGCTTTTGGTGTCAAGGCTTGCCTGTGGAGCTGTGCAAGGACATGCATTACTTGATAATATATTTTGCTACCTGCTTGTTTCATTTACAGATGGAATCAAAACTCAGGCCTGGAATTTAATCCTCCTATGGTGAAGGTGTTCAGATTCAGGGCATGCAGTATGATGCCTTTAGAAAGATTGGGTGGGGAAAAAAGTGGGGAGGGAAAGAAATCACCTGATCATGTTACGTGGCTTGAGTGCGGACACATCAAACAAATTCAGAGATTTGATTTCTGATATTTTTCTTATCTTTTGGTTTATGCCTAAGCTCTGTTTTTTGCTACAACCTAGCAAAGACTGTTCAGCAAGAGCCTCTAAACCTCCCTGACCTTTCAGGCAGGCATGGGTTGTGCTGCAGATGAGTCAGAGTAGATTTATTCTTTTCTTCAAAATCATGTGAACTCTGCCTTTCAGAGTGTAATACCAAATCCAGTGGTTATCTTCTGAGACTATGGAGTCAGTTGAACTGGGAAAGCTGAAGGGGTAAAGTAAAGAAACAAAACCTTTAGATGGTCACAGAACTGTCTGCAGTTTTCACAACAGCTTTGAAGTCTTCAAATGCGTGGTAACCGTTGAGAAGTTGAGCCCTTGCAAGTACCTTCTGTAAGGGCATGTATTGCTCTAGCACAGCTAAGGCCGGTGTTTGTGTTAGCATCTAGGTCCGAAACTGAAGCAAGCATCTGTGGTCCTATGGAGTGTGTAATATGTAGGACGGAGTCCCTGCCTAGAAGAGCTTGCTGTCTAAATGGATGTGAGAGAAGAGGTCAAGATGAGTGAATGATTCTTTCCCCTGTTTTAATTATGGTAGGTGGAGAACAGAAGATGAGTGAGTTGCTCAGTGTTACTCTGGAAAAGCTTGTATCTGAACTTAAATCCACTTAGCCAGAAGGCATGGCTTCCTTGTGCAACACTATTTATTATTTTTAAATGGGTATTTATTGACCAATTTAGAGTTATTTAAGAATCCCACTGGAGTAAATGGAGAGACGTTTAATTCCCTGTCTGGAGACTAAGCCACCAAGCCTTTGTTTCTCTAATAAATTACACATTCATTTTTATTCTTAATCCTTGCTTCAATTAATTAATCCCAGTATCCTGATTAAAACACAGCTCATTTCACTTATCCCAGTCTACTTTGAATGTCCCTTATGTCTGCCTCTGGGCAGGTGGAAACTGGATCCTTTGCTGTAATCAGTGTGAAGCTTTTCTGGGTGTGTTTTCCCCCACCCAGTCCTACCAGCTTAATAGTTACTGGTATTTGGTGAGCTGCATTTTTAGCTGCATTTTAGTGGTGCTTCACCTGGTCTCCAGTGCACCTGGTGTGGTCTGATTTGGAGAATTCTGGAAACTTGTCTTTACCTTCAGTACAATTTTCCTCACTTCCCCAGCTCTGTTGTAACTTGGAGTTTGCACAGCAAATTTCTTTCCAGTTGCAAATACTTCATCCAGAAGTATTCTTGTCTTAAAAATGTTTACAATGATGGCTTCTTATCTTTTTTTTACCCACTATTGGAAGAAGATGAATAAACTGCTGCACTTCATAGGTAACTCTGCCAGGCTCATGAGAGCAAACTAGTCTCCTCAGTAAGAGGGTGGAAATACTAGCTTAGAAATCTAAGATCCTGTACCCAAGAGAATGTCTGTCTTTACAGAGCTACAGGCCTTATTATGAAAGGGTCTGTGTGCAGCTGCATGACTTGCTTATTTTTTTCAGGATTTCTAGATAAGTACAAATAATCACTGGAATAAGTCTCTCCCAAGAGGTTGCAAGAACAATTGTACCAATAACAAAACATGTAACCAACATGTATAATATTTTATATTTAATGTTGTTGGTGCTGCTTAGTTGTTAATGCACAGCTGATTCAAGTCATTAGTCATTAATGGACTTTTCAGTAAATGAAAGAAAAGCAGGAAGGACTATAAATTATTCTTTGTAATCAGCAGTCAGTCATTCCTGGACTGAGTTCACCAACTATTTACTCATTCTTTTAATAGAAAGAATATGCACTTTACATGCTGGCAGAACTTGTTTTTTCTAAAGCCAGATCTATAAATAGGGAAAGCAATTTTTTTTATCTTTGCAGTGCAAAGTATTTTCATTTTTAAAAAATGCATTGGCAAACAAGTGGTTATGTGAAATATCAGGTTCTGGAAAATGGACACTTAAATGTCTCAAGGAAAATCTCATACACTGTTTTCAGGCTGCTTAGAATGAATTAATAAACTAATAACTTTGGTGGGAGTGGGCAAGGGGGAAGTGTAAAGGGAAAAAGCACTGTGAATGCTTCTGTTGAAGATGGGGGTTCCTGGCAGTATGCAGCTTCAAGGTGTGTTTAAAGTCTCTTGCCAAGTTATTACAGAGGCAATGAAATGCCAGAACAGGCTCAGCAAACTCCAACGTTTTCCATAACGTCTGGGGGGGAAAAAGATAATTCCTCTTGTGCAGCCTGAGCATCTGCCAGGAATGGAGCTGCTCACCTGGGCTGGTGGTTCTGCTGGTTGCTGTCTGGAAGAGAGCTGCAGGGGCAGGGTCTGCTCTGTGGTCTTCAATGTGCTTCAGACAACAACAGTGGTACCTGTTGTTTTTATTCGTAGACCTCCCCTGCTTCAGTAATTGATATGCAGTAGAGCTATCCCTGTTGATATCAGCTGAGGATCTGCCCATTGACTGTGGTTCATGTTCCAAATTGAAGTTGATGAAAGCCTTTGCAGAGACTGCAGAGTCCAATTTTACCTCATTTGATATTGCAGTAAGATGAGGAGAGAGGCAGCTGTTTACAATCATTTTACTGGAAAACATTCCTTTAATTTTGATATACTTGTTAAAATCCTGCATGTTTGTTCTGAAGTACAAATGCAAAGCAGGGTTGCAGAGCTGGGATGTTGAAAAGAGACATTTGCAGACCAGAAGTCAAGCATTTATTTTTAAAATGAAATCTTGACAAAGCACTCTCTATTGAAAGATACCATTCAGATGATACAGTATTTATGAAGTTAATTTTTTAACTGTCTGTAATTAAGACCTACTTATAGAAGGCTTTCTGGAAATGGCACTGTTGATTGACAATGCTGCTTTTGAACGGAGCTGTAAAGTTTAGCAGCATTCAATTACTCCTTGCTGATAAACAGTTCTTGGGGTGGGTGGCATGTGCTGGTGAGAGCCCCTGCGGGAGGGCTTCTTCGGGCAGCTGTTGTGCAGTCTTGCACTGGTTTTGCTGCGAGTGCCTTTGAGCACCTGTTTCATGTGTGCCTTGCTGGCCAGTTGTGATCCTGATCAGTGTGGTTAGGGCTTGTTTGGGTACAGGTGCCAGAAGTCAGAGCTAAATGCAATTTCATATACTAACATCAATTTGCTGTGGAAGCCTGAGAAACATCCTCTGAAATTTGTGAGCAAATGAGGTTTCATCTCACTGTTAACAAGGATGTGTTGCCAAGCCCATCACCGGTGGAGCTGACCCCTCTGCTCCAGCAGGACTGTTACACGGCCCGTTCCAGCTGGTGCTATTGGCTGTTAATCAGAAGTGTTTATACTTTTTCATTCTCACTTGATTTCTGCTTTCCCTGCTTGACTTTGTATTCGGAGTTGGTTCATTATGAAATATACTGTTCCAACCCTGTCTTGACATTTCACTGTCAGCCGGCAGCGATCGGTCAATATTACTGCTGTCACTTCTCACAATGCAGAGAATATGCTATCACACCAATTAGGATGTTTACTCAATCTTTTCTCTGCACTCCTCCTTGCTGGCAAACATGGCTCAGGATTTTAAAATGGGAAAAGCATGTTAGAAAAAACCCTAGTGGCTGGAGTTTCTGAAATAACTGGCATGGCTGCAGCATGTCTAGTTTCTGTAGAGTGAGAAACAAGATGGTGAGCTAATTCTGTTCTCATGGCTTTGTAGATTAGTAATAAATCCTCTGGGTTACATTTTGCACTCACTTTAGCTAAACATAATCTCTCTTCATGAGGTAAGGTTAGATATTTGCATCATTGCCTTGAAATTTAAAACAAACTGCAATGACGTGACTGGGAATAGAATTTAATTTGTTGACCATAAGCAAGGATCCTGTTCCATCTCCACACTTTGATATCTCATACCTTATTTAATTAAATGTAAAGATTCATCAGTGTGGAGGCAAAGCAGACAGTATGTTCTTGTGGCACGATGCAGGGCACTTTAGATGGAGCTAAAATCTCTCCCTGTGAAGTGAACTGAGTTTCTTGAACTTGCATCCAAAAGCGTGTCTTTGTTCATTTGTGTTAATAGTTAATTTGACTGAGACCTCAGTTTAGATCATAATGAAACAAACATATACATATAAAACATATTTTTCTTGTCTCTGCTGGGAAGGATGCGTGTAAGAGGCAGACGTGCAGTGAATTACTAGTGAGCTGCTGGTTTGTTACTATTGTTGATTTAATCCTCTCCTTTTTTTCCTCTGTTTTCCTAGTAGTGGTTGCAGGGTAGAATTGCTGAACTTGAAGACACGATTACCGAGTATTGCAGCATATGTTTTAGATATTTGCAGTGAGACTCAAAATAGCATGTGTGCATGAAGTTCATTTTGGAGGATGTAGATGGGTTTCATGGCATGAGCTGGGGGATGGGGTAAAAACGTAACCAAAATATCGTAGAAGCACATCTCTTTATTCTGAAAGTATAAATGTCTGCTGTGCAAACGTGTTCAGCTGTCTTGCCAAAGCTGAGAATTGAGAGGCTGATGCTTTGCCAGAGCTCACTTGTGTGTCTCCAACTGAGTTCTGAGGGCACCAGCCTGCTGTGCGTGCTTGGGTCCTAATGTCATAGTAGCAGTGGACTTACTGGTCATGCAATTTTGCTTAGAAAAATTGCTGCGGATACTGATTGCAATAGTGGTGTGCAGCAAGACCTTTACTAAGGGTCTTTGGATCAGGGTTTTCTCCACCCTCTGTGCGGCAACCTGTAGCTCTTTTAAACTCTTTTGTAACAAAATTAATTTGCTAGTGAGGGGATGTATGTTCCAGGAAAGGAAGAAAAAGGAGAGAATTCCAGGATGTGACTTGGTGACTTCTGGCCACTTGTTTTTACCACAGCTTGTGTTGGCTGCTGTGCTGAGGTAGGCACTGCCTGACTGCTAGGACAAGGTGTGTGATCTGCAGGTTGACATCTGTTTTCTCCCCCTCAATGTGAAAATGTGATTGTTTGCATTAAATGTATGTGTAGGTCCTGTGGATCAGGAAGCTGGCTTTTGGCTGTCTCTGCAAACAATATGGCGTGCACTTGATTTTCTGTTTCAAAAACGCTAAAAAAAAAAAGACTCAAGTGAAAGATTTCCTTTTCCATTTCAAGATGAAGGAATTTCTTTTCCAGGCAGCAGGCAGGTGTGAACAAATATTGTCCTTGAAGTGGTAGAATATGCTTCATGCAAAACAATAATGCTTCAGAGGAGGTGCATGAAGCAGTATAATCTCTTATTTGCAAGTTTACTAACCTGGTTGTCTTATTCTCTGTGTACCCATCAGGTTACGAATATATTCTTAGGAAGGAAAAGCTTGTTTTCCTTTGAATTTTTAATTCAGTTGCTATTTGCAACTAAGCTAAACTGATGCTTACCTGTCAGTGTTAAGAGGCAGATAGTGCTGTTTAGGTTTTTGTTTGTGATCAAATGTAGCTCGTTAGACTAAGGGAAACACTGTGCCATTCAAAATAATGAGTTTGTTTAGTAAAAATGTGCTTTTCACAATGTAAGCTTTGTGGTGCAATATCTCATTGTCATTGGCAGAGATTGCTTTAAAATAACTTGTCATTAGGTTGTACAATTCCTCTAATAACTTACGACAGTGTGCAAGCATAGATATTTCTCAACTAGAAAGAAATTGTAATCATAAGTTGTATTTGTCTAACTTTACTGCTTTTTACTTGTTCAAGTGTTGCTGCAATGGTGAGTAGCTTAAGACAGTGAGAGTACATAATAAATGTAGGATGCAAGTAATCACGAGCCCAACTCAATAGAATATGGATGAAATGCCATAAAGCAGGTTCAAAACTGTGCGGAGCACCAGCCTGAAGGGATATGTATTTTTAACTGACTGCTGTCTGGCTGTGCTTTGTCAGAATCTAGTTTGCTTCCTGACTCCAATACTTTCATTGCTATGTCTTGACTTGATTTTGGATGTCATACAGTGAATGTTACATGATTAAAGACTTAATTGATTAGGGATAATGGGAGTAGTTAAATTTTAATCCAGCACTCTATCCTGCTGTGGTATCCGTCAGAAATCCAATCAATACAGTTGCTTAGGTCTCCTCAGTGGTAATGATATAGGTTGCCATCTGAGGTCAGGGCTCCTGTCTTCCAGCAATTACAGAAAGGCTGCCTGGGAGTCTTGTAGCAGTTTATCGTAGTAATTGTGTATTTTGAATAAAACCATAATCACAGGTGTGTATGCGTAAGTGTACCTTATATGGAATATAGAATTGTAATTGTTTCAGGTATACTAATTACCCTCAACTGCATTTTCCTATTGATTAGGAGGGTGCTCCTGTGCAGTTTTATCAGCATCATATGGTGCTCAGGCAGTGTTTAAAGCCCCAAGTGATTTAAATCTGCTGAATGTATCTGCATAGCTACCTGAAGATCAGAAGTCCAGAACAATGTGTCTGAGAGCAGAAGCAGAGAGTTGGTGTCAATAGTTTATCTCAAAATCTGAATATATTTTTCTGCTGTCATGTCAACCACACTCTCCTCACTCCTTGCCAAAAGAATACAGAATATATGACAGTCCCTTGACAGGATCCTAATCCAACTACTGCTGTGTCTTTTCACTTGCTTTCTTTTCCGGGGAATTCGTTGTCTTGTTTATTTGTAATTTCACCTATGTTCAGACGGTTGTCATAAGTTTGCTTCACTGTAGCTTCTCAGTAGCCCTGATTTCAAGCCTGTGTTACCTGTTCTGGAAACATTTAACTAAGGTAATGTGTCCCAAGAAGGTCATACTAATATTGCATTTAATGTCATACTGAAATATAGAATGCATTTCAAAATTTTCCTTGTAACTGTATTGCACTTCAAAAGTTGGGCCAGTTTGGAGGAAATGCTACACAACAGCATGTCCCTACAACCTGGTTACTAGGGCTAGTGACAGTTTACTAAGTACCAATGAGGTGTTAGTAATAGGTATTTTTATTGAGTTTTAATGGAAACCCTTAATTACTTTGTCTGAGTTTCCATTATTGTTATTCTTATTTTAAAGATGACAAAACACTCCTACAGAGGTTTAAAGTGAATGGCTCATGATCGCTTAGCAATGCGGTGCAGAGGATAAATAACGGCTGTGTTTGATGTGAGAGACCAGTAAATGGCACCAATAGCGGGTTGTTTGTAGTGGCTCATGCGTGGCTGTTACTACAATGCAGAGTAGGTGAGCACCTGGAGAGTGCGCACACATCGGTGCTTGTTTCACCACAGGATAGTTCAGGCTGAGAGGGACCGGGAGGTCATCTAGTTCTACCTTCTGCTCAAAGCACGGGGATTAACCAGCTCAGTCTTCAAAACCTCCAGAGATGCAGACTGCCCAGACTTGCTGGGTACCCTGGTCCACTGCCTGGTTACTAACTTCTCATCTTGCTACTTGTAGCTGCAATTTTCAGAACAGCAAACTGCTGAAACGCGGAGAACTTCATAATGGTGCTTATGGTACTGAGGTTTGGTAGCCTATGATGAGGTGGTGACATAAATATTTGCACTGAGTTGCAGTAGCAAAGTATGTGCCTGGATGTGAGACTTTCTTACATCCATAACTTCCACTGAGGTTGGCCAGGGCTTTGGGATGTAGCTTGTAATCCGTGAGTTACTCATTAACCTCTACTTTGCTGGGAGCTGGTACTGCAAATTGCTTTGCAGAGTTGTCTTGAAACAAAGATTAAGTGCCCGGTCCTGAGAATTGCACATCTAGAGCATTTTCACCATTGGAGCCAATCTTCTAAATGATCTATGTGTTCATTTAATGTTTGGCAACATGCAATAATTTGCATAGAATTCAGCATTTAGTAACAGCATATGAATTGTCTGCGTGTTAAATTTGTGGCTATGTTGTTTTACTTAATATTTTGCTGTTATGGACAGTTGTTTAAAATGCACTTAAATGACACTACTCTCAATGTTTAAAAGCAACATTGTGTCAGTTAGTAAATATTGGTGGGTGTAAGGAAAACAACTGAATTGGTTGCCTAATTCCCTGAAGTGCTAGTAAAGAATTTCAGAGTGGAAGTGTGGCAAGTATGTTTCAGGAAATTCCTCAAAATATTCTTGAAAAAAGTCATTTTGAACTTGGCAGAAGACCTTAAAAAAGGGAAACATGAACTGTTGATGCTGAGTTTCTCTCCTTATTTTACGGAGAGAGAGGGATTCAGACTGATTTCCATTATTTTGATACAGCTTTTTAGCAACCTTGTTTTTCCCCAAGTAAAGCAAAGTAATGTTTTTATATAATGACAGAATGCTTCTGCTTTTATTTACTTATTTTTAAATTAGACCTTTATTTTAATAAAGTCTCTCCTTTGGGAGAGCTGTGGGTTAGTTATGTGGCTCTCATTCTTTCAAGCTACTGTGAACCCCAGGAACCTAGGGCTCCTCATCCTGTGTGGTCCTGATTTGCTCGTGCCAGGCTCTGAATGAACAGCTCCTCCACTGCTGATTTCATTAAGACCTGAGGAGGCTGAGTATCTGTCAGGAGCAGCTCAGTATCTTGAAGAATAGTCCCATAAGAGCTAAATCCTCCTATCCAAACAGCAGGGTGGATCTCTGATAAGCAGCTCAAATGAAGGATTATCTTGGCTGCAATGCAGACAAGTTGATCTGCAGGATGCTTCCATGTTTCAAATAAGGATTAAAGGTGCCTGTGCACCATCTCCATGGTGGCATTGCTGAGGATTTTCACCTGTTGCATTTATGGGCCAAACTCAGATCAGAGAAACTAGACTATTTAATTTGGTAGGATTTCATGTAGCCCTGATTTGCATAGGAGATCATAGCAAATTTAATGCCATTGCTTTAGCAGTCCCAGAGCTTCTCTAACACATAGCTAAGGGTCTGATATGGAATGGTAGCCTCAAATGCTGACCCAAGGTGTAGGATCGGAATTAAACACTGAAGTTTAATGAGGTCAGAAATGGCTTCTAATGGAGGTAGCTGGTGGAAGATGGTGGAATAAGGCAAATGAATAGAAGACCATTAGGAAACAAATATCCACTTTGCTTGCTCCTGTCTGTATATTTAGAGTGCAGTGCTAAGGTTTGTGAGCAGGAACTTGCTGCAGACTGGGTGATAACTGCCATCCTACCCTCTTAAGCATAACATAATGGAGGAGGACGCCCATTGAGAGTACATATTCTGACTCTTGTTCCCTCAGGGAAGAGTAGGGCAAGAATCCTTCAAGTGCTATGTTTCAGGTAATTTTGCATATAACTTCTAATGAAGCAACAGGGATACTTGGAGGGCCGTGCTCAGCGGGTGAGCAGCCCTTTCTGGTGTGTGTCAGAGGTACAAAACTCTACATCCATGGCTATGCTCTTAGCATGGCTTTTAAACTTTTTCCCTTGCAAATGCATTTTGAGTACAGCAGGTTTTCTGCAACCCACTGAGGAGAAGGTTGTGGTGGTTCTTTTTATCCACAAATTTTATGTAATGTTTTTTTCTTGTCATTTACTTGTGTATTTGCAGCCCAACTGTGGTGGTTGAGGGACACAGATGAACTTATCCAGCAAATAGCAAAATCTTATGTAAGTCAAGCTGACTTACATAGTTAAAAACCAAATTATTTACTTTTGTCTTGCTTGTTTACATCACTTTATAATTTTGATTCACTAAAATGTATCTAAGCTTAGTGAAGGATAGTTCACATCAGTATTATAATGACTCAGAGCTGTTCTACAAAACTGCAAGCCTGCTTTATACTGCTATTACCAAGCAATACTGAGGGTATTCCCTCAGTTTATACAGAATAAATTCTGCCCTCAAAAATGTTCAGTGGCAATGCAGACCAATTGTGATAAATGGAAAAGAAGGAACTGCTGAGATCTCTAATGGCGCTGCCCAAAGTGAATTTAAGTTGATGAGAGGCCAAGTATGTTGCTAGTTAATTGTTTTTACATTCTTCACTAATACTTAGACTAAAATAAAAATTAGATTGGAGCAGCTCTGTGATAATCTGTAGAAACTATTTCCACTGGGCTGTGGGGAATATTTACTATACAAATATATTGATATAACTTGAGCTGGATGTCAAGTAAAACAAGTAGCAAGGGAAAACACAGCTTAAGATAAACTGCACTTTGGTAAGCAATGAAGTGCTAGTAAATAGGAGTACTGGATTTGTAATTTTTGATGATTTTTTTCCCTTTTGTTGCTGTCAGACTCAAAGCTGATTCTGTTGAAAAGTGTCAAAGTTTGCATGAAGGACTAATATTATGAGTAGGTGCCCAGCTGGGGAGACCTCAGAAATCCAGGTCTACTCTGGTTGTTATCGCAGCACAGTAAGTGTTCAAGTGAAATACAGATGCATAGATTTGCCTTTGGTTTCTACTAAATCCTTCATTTCTACTATTTAAAAAGCATACTTTGATTTTAAATGTTTGTTTAAAGCACTCAGCTCTGGTAAAATGAAAAAAGGAGTCAGATATTTGAATTCAGCTGGAGTGATCAGAGTAGAATAGTTCATACAACGAATACAGTATTTCAGAAATCAATGCTGGAAGTGTGAAAGATGAAAGCAATTTGTAATTAGAAAAAACAATGGACAGGAGTCTGGGTTCTGTATGTGCAACAGGTGTGCTATTAATGCTAGCACTACAATGTCTGTTTGAAGATTAGGAAGTTGCTTAGATAAGTAGAAAGTTGGGTTATGCCAAACCTCTGTAATGTCTGCAATTGTAGTGCAGGTGTTGGATAAGGCAAGAGCTGGGTGGAAGGAAAGGGACACGCTGTTCTGCCCATGTGTGATGTTCCCACACGTGGTGTTGGGAATGCTGCTTTGCCAGGGCCATTGACTTAGCATGGAGAAATGAATGCCTGTTTGTTTTGGCAGGATACAAAATTTTTCTGAGCAGGGAGAATGCTGGGAGAGAAACAGCAGCATTTCAGGGCCTCACTTGTCTGTGGACACGTGCCTTGCTGCAGCTCAAAAGCCTGCTGCAAACAGTACAGTAGCTGGAGCTTCTCAGATAATCATTGTGGAATTTTATAAGCATAGATGTATGTGGTCTAATCCTCCAGCTCCCCTAATTACAATATACTACTTCCAAGGATGATTGAAGAGTAACTTCTAGATGAGGCATCTTGTTTTGTCTTGACACTTCCTTTATTTTACTGGTTGTATTAAAAGTAGAACAGATCACTGCTTGTGACTGAAGACTCAAGTCTTCAGTTCTACCTTGTTCCTTTATCTCCTATGACTTGACATTCTTCATCTTCTCCTTAAGCTTGTGTTAGTTACGCTTGTTCTAAAAACAGAATGGTAACTGGTGTAAGAAAGCTTAGTATCATTTCTATGAAACCCTATTTAGAAATGTAAACAGTTTATACATGAAGCTTGAGTAAAATAGCTGTTTCATAGATGAAGTTCTCATCTTGTCAGGAAAAAAGACCCTGATCCCCAGCATTTAACAAATCTGCAGTGTGGCAACTGAAAGGATGAAAAGGTGATCTGAAACTCAGTTGCTCCCTTGATAACTAAATTCAGAAGTAAATAAGTCTCCTCTGAAGAGTTGTATCAACATGCACTCAGTAACGGAACACAACAGCTGCACCAGCATCCAAGAAGATGCTACTGAAATGTTTTTCCTCAATCTTGGGCTCAAATTAAAACAGCTAAATAAAGGAATGAGCTCCTACTTTTTTGGTAGAAAATGTCACTTAAATGTCAGATTTTCACCTGCCAGACAACAGCTTTTATGAAAATACAATGTAGCCCAAACACCACTGAAATGTCAATTCTCAGCTTAAAAATATCAAGGCTTTAGGAACAGTACAAGGGTATTGGTGTGGATGTTTGGCAGGGAAGGGCACTTGCTGTCTCCTGGAACAGTTCTGATCTTTTGAAAGTCTTTCTTCCACTTACTTCAACTTCTTTCATGTGTCTAAATGAGACTGCTTTACCTAAGCATCTGTCTCTTGAAATGGGACTTTTCTGGAGCGGTCACCCCGTCTCTGTTCACTTGTAGGCAATTGGCATGTGAATACCCCAGCTCTGGCTTGACTGCAGGACAGGCTACGGATCCATATGAGAAGGCAGTGATGTTTTTGATTTATCATAGCTTTATAGAAGATAATACTGTATAAAATACTTTGTTCTAGTAGGACAAGACATTCATCAGAGTTTGGATGACTAGTGGTTATTAGATGAGATCTAAGATTTTGTTTGAATTGTGAAACACTGTTTATTCTTAAACTTCTGTGATGTGTGAATCATTGTCTTTATGAGGGAGACCCAAGACTATAGGCTGCAAGTTGGTGTGATAGCTGCTGCAATTTAAGAGCAGAAAACACACTCATGGCCTTTAGGTGTCCAGGTGGTCAGTGTCCTAAGTAAAGAATTTGAAGGACTGTCCCAGGATGGTTAGATTAAGAATATTTTAAATCTTCTCCCTGGGATGTAAAGTCCTTGTATGGGCAGCCAAATTATGCCTCTAGAATTTGGTCAATTAAATTGGTGTCTAGATCTTGTTGGTCTTTTCATTGTCTCTAATAGGAACTTAGACAGCTGGCTCACATGTCAATTCTTAAGCTACATCCCACCTTTGCTTGCCCTAGGCATGAAACAAAAGCTACTAAGGCCTTTGTCATTCTCCTGATGTTGCAATCATTCTTCCTGCCAGTCTCTCTCATCGATATTTTGTCTGGATAGTGAAGGTGAAAAGTTTGAACTCAAAACACACTTCTGAATGTAGCAAATCTGGAATGGAGGACAGTAATAAAGAATTCATATAGAGAGGTAGGAAAAAAGTCTGCAAGAGTACTAAGATAATCATAAAAAGGCTTCATTTTGGAACAAAGCCAGCTGCTTAGTTTCACAATTTTATTTACACTTTTAGCACTTGGAAATGGTGAGAATTGTATATCATCAGATAAAAGATGTCTAGAGAGATGAAGGGCGGTGGTCAACATCTACCTTGGTGGTTGGGGATCTTGAAGGAGGTGGTCATAGCAAGTTGTTAGGCTCAGATCTATGTTCTGTTTCTGTGCTGTACAGCTTTTGGTGTAGTTAGACTGATGCGTGATTGTCAAAGAACGATATATTTGTGTGGAATGTTAATTAAAAATAAGGAAGCAGGGGACGGATGGTTGTGGCCTAGTTTGGCACTGTTTTCACCTAGAAAAAGAGAAGACCCCATAAAATGCTCGTTAAAGATCAGCTGGCACTGGTGCTATCTAAGGGACAAAAATAAAGGAAACAAATGACATTTTCTGGAGAACCACTTCTTGACAACAGAGGAAATATTAAGAGTGATAAGCTACTTTGTGTACCTCTTCAAGAACTAAATCACATTTCTTAGTGTTATTTTTATTTTAAGTTAAGCTAGGAAAACTATATCAGAATGTGCAGAAAAGTGAGGATACATTAGTGTTACCACACAATCTTCCTACTTAATTGCTCTTGACTTTAAAAGTAGATAACATGGTATTTGTTCATTTAGTGCTTTGTTTTTAGATTTTTTTAATCATCCAATTCAGGAAGCTACAGCCAGGCGTGTTTATGTGGTTTAATCTCATTACACAGTTCCTCTGTGCATAAAGCCTGTAAGCTAACGGTTTGTAACAGGATTACATACATTGGCTTATTTTATGCAATTTTCTAACAAGGTTATTCAAGGATACTGTACTTAATTTTTTTTTCTGGCAATGCTTTCTCATTTGCCTTTTAGTCAGCCTTTCATTTTCACATATTCAAGTTTTTCTTCTTTCCCTCACCTTTTTCTTGTCCAAAAAAAATCACTTTCAAGTTTGGCAGTACAACATATCATCTTTCCGTTGCAAGACTGCTTTAAGGCTTATTGTAAAGTCAGGGAGGACAGTGGAATTAATCAGTGGTGTGGAAGCATTACGTACATTAGGGAGGTATCCCCCTCCCTACCACAATAAACAAACCAGATGCTGCTCCAGTAACACTGACTTCTGTTGTGCTTGAATTTGCTGGTTTTGCTCAGACTGGTAGCAAATGTGTTGCATCCTCCCATAGTCTCCAAATGGAAATTTCACTTTGAGGGCAATGATTCACCTCTGGCATTAGGGGAGGAGAAGGGATGCCACCCTGAGAAGCCTGAATTCATGTAGTAAATTATGAATATGAAATTCTCGCAGTAAAGCATTTTTAAGTGCTCTAGTGCAAACTCTGTTAAATGAATGCATCCTCATAAATCCCAGCAAGAATTAAATGACTCAGTTGAGACTTGCATCCTGTAATTAAAACTATGAAGGTTCCTCTAGACCTAA
The DNA here is from genome assembly GCA_013399475.1 of Chauna torquata. NCBI lineage: Eukaryota > Metazoa > Chordata > Aves > Anseriformes > Anhimidae > Chauna > Chauna torquata. Next base: position 17,828 of record VXAL01006777.1, on the reverse strand, counting down.
ATATAAATTGACACTTCTATTTCCTTTATGTGCCTATATTTTCACAATGAAAAATGCCTATGTGCATGGGGATGGGAAAGTGGGAAACAGCTCTCTTCACTACCAAGTGTCTCTCAAAAAGAAGACTAAAGGTCTATATTGCAATCCCATAGCATTGACTTCAGATGAAAATATTTTTGTAACAAAGGAAGTGTGAAAGTGAAAAATCTCTAAGGATAGTGAAGCCTCAGGTCCTCAAAAGAAATGAGAAACATGAAATTAGTATGGCACTGTTAGAAAGCCCAGAGATATTAGCGGGCTTTACGCTGGGATCTTAAAGGAATACGGCTTGCTGTGAAGGGCTTGGAGGGCAGAAATTGCTTTTTGTGCTCTGGGATAAGCAGCCCCTGGAAGCAGTGGAGCATCTTTGTTCCAGAGCTCCAGAAATGCTGCTGGTGTGCAACAAGCCTGACCCCTTTGCTTTTGTGATGGGATTAATAACCATGGAGATTTGAAATAATCTCTCTCCTTATCAGCTGTTCGCATGCTGACAGGCTAATGATGGGTTTCATTCCTGACCCAGATGCCACATGTGGGGGCAGAGGATATCTTGACTTACTTACACTTGTCCTTCATTCCTCTTTCAAGGCTGTCTGCAAGAGAGCTGGCTTCTGCTGGTGGGTTTTGATGTTGCCAGTTGACTTCTGCAGCAGCTTCCACTGCTTGTAGCACAGGTGGATGAGACCAGTATTGTTGGCTTCCTAATTCACCTTTCCTCCTTGAAGTAGTTCCAGCTTTGTGTTTTGCCTTGACAGTGGATCTGTCAAACATGTAACTGAAGCTGGAAAGAAACACTTGAACAAGCTTGAGCTTGTTCTCTTAGCAGGCATAAACGTTTAACATAGCACCTGCCCTGATCTTCTGGTTTGACTGATTAAAACTCTCCAGTCATTACTGAAATGCAGTCCCCTGTCTGTTGAGCTGTGCATCTTGTTTTCTGCTTAGGCCTCTGAACAGAGGAAGTTCATGGTGCTGTTCAGATCTCTCAACTGGAACTCAATATTCTTCTGAAAAAGTTATGGATTGTAATACTTAGAATAGCTCAGTTGGAAGAGACCTTTGTTCTTTATTCTTCTAAACTCCTCTTAAAATAGGTTTACTGCTTTGGGGAGAATGTGCACAACTTGCTTTCTGTGCATAATAGCAGAAACAATGAAACAACCCTGAAACTGTCTTCAAAATTGTCCTTCGTTGTACCATTCTGAAGGCCAGATTCCTTGAGAGGTTAAAAAAACAAAACAACCAAGTTATTCTGGAGGTTACTTTAGAGAAACCAAATTGGATGACAGTCATTGTCTATCTGGCTTTTATTTGGCTACAGTTCATCTGCTATGATAGATGATACTAAGTATTATTGACAATCTGGAAACAAATTAAACTTGGTTGTTCATATTTAAAATACATTTTCCCCCAGATATTCCACAATGAAATACATAAATTAGTGAACACGTCTCCTGAACTACAATGAAAATAATCTTGAACTGCGTTATATTACTTCCTATTATTTATATCTGTAGATTTGTGATCTCTGTAAACTTCTGGCTGTATGAGAAATATAATGCATACTGGAAATGTGTCCTTCACGTTCTTGTTTTTTGTCAGAATTGATGCATCTTCAGCCAAAGAAGGTGTCCGCTTTTTAATATCAATTTTGTTACACTCATGGAGCTCCAAAAGTTTATTTTGAGAGAATTGGGATATAAAAACATTTAATTTTAAGTCTGAAGAAGTCTAATGAAATAAATCAGAAAATACCTACTGAAACCACAGTATTTTACATGCTTTGGATAAAATCTCTATAGGTGTGTTAAGATCTTTGCTATGTATTCTTTGGAGTGTGATCTCCAGTGTCAATGGATATCTTTTGGCATTGTAAAATAAATTGTAATAGCCTCCATTTTATTAACTTGAATGCCTTTATGCTAAAGGAACAGGGCTCCCAAAACTGAGAGGCTTGCAAATTCATACTTCAAATGTTTTTTCACTTGTTCTACTGCATTGCTAAGACCACGTGCATTTTTGGCTTGTATTAGGTTACAAACTGGAATGGCTTTTTCAGTGCTCTAGGCACAGTGGTTAATTTCTCAAATGTTACTATCCTTTTTTCCTTTGTATCTTATTTGTACTCTGTCTGTAATCTGTTTTGTTGTGGTAGGGGAAAATGCAAAAATACCTGGAATATGAGAACACTTAAATCAAAAATCAAAGCAATCAAGTCAAATAAGTTGATAATGAAGTGTAAATGTTACCATAATAATTGCTTTGTTCATTGGACTTCTCTGTTACTGCTTGTGGAGCTATTGGCTGGCACGTCTTCAGGAGTGACGGGTGATGTTTTCTCCAGGCAGCTTTGAAGCTGCTGAAAAACATGTAGCTAAAGGACTACAAGGAAAGTACGCTTACAAGTTACTACTTTGTTCGAGTCTGTCTGTCTGATTCCTGGAACGGGCGCTCTTGTGTTTTAGCATGTCTGGTGAAAGAAAAGTCCGGAAACCCTCCTCCCCTTGAACAGGGGCTCTGCATCCTGCATTTCTTTGTTCTGCTGAAGATTCTTACAACACTGTTCATCTGATTCCAAAGATCCTCAGTACCCTTTGCAGAGTTGTTCATATTTTCAGTAAAGCTTTGATTATGCTAATCTCTATATCCCTGCTTAACCACACTGGTCTTTGTTGCCCTTTTCATTTCCTAAGCATAACAACAATGGATTTAATCTGAACTCATACCAAATGTCATCTTAAATAGACGGAAGGATGGAAAATTTTTTCCACACCCGTATAACACATGAGGAATTGTGGTTTGGGAGTCTTAGCTCAGTCTTATAAAGTGGATCCTTGCTGAAACCTTATCTGACCTTTATTCCCTGGTGCAGCTCTGGGCTGCCACAGTTGTGTTTTGGAAGAGAGTTTATCTCTGAGCATGTGCAACAGGCCTAGGAACACTTCTCACGAGGTGATGAAAAATGTGGTTGTCTCTGTGCTGTCTGTATGTCAGTGTATATCAAAAGCTGGAAAACAGTTTTCTTCAGAGGGTGCATGTTTGCAAAGGAACTTAGTTCTGGTGTGCCAGTAATGTTCCTTCCTCCACCCCTACCCTTGCCTTCTTTCCTGATACAATTATAATGTCTTGAATGAAGTGCTGATTCTGCAAATGTGTAATTTTGAGAATGCTTTATCAGAGTGCTTAGCTTTCTATTCAGGTTTTCCTTGTCTCTGATTTAGAAAGGAAGGATTCTTAGAATAAGCAAGGAATTAAATGTTGAACTCAGCTTATTTTGGTTCAACTGTGAGACGAATTATTTTATCAAGCTGTCTGCCTTTAAAATTAGGGTGTTGTATTTCTGCATTTTATTTCTGTTCAGACTTGAAAGCTGTGCAAAGCAGGTTCTTGTTTTGTTTTGATTAGATGCATCCGATGCCTACTGTGGTGCTTTCCTGTCTCAATTAGGGTGTGCTCCATATAATGTAGGGCTTGTATTGGACAACAACAGTAGCACAACCGGAATCGGTTGACCAAATCAGCAGCTTTCAAAAAATATTATGTAAGAGAGACTGCCATGTGAATCTGTTCCTTTAGGTGCTGTACTTTCTCAGTTAATCTGTGGCTTGCTTTCCCTATTGAAATTCCTACTGTTGGCAGACAGTTCTGCTGGGGCGGGGTGGGGGTGGGGGGGACTTCCTTTAGGGTGCTTTCTGGCTGACTAATTTTTCCCATGAAAACTTCTGAAGGACAAGTAGTTTCTAAATGTTGTCTTGAAGTCTTTTTCCCCCATACACTTCAAAGGCTTCTGAATGATCCAGTAACTGGTGTGAATGCTGGTGCATGAATAGTCTAGCTTGTGCAGTGTTCACAGCAGAGACTATTGCTGACTATAAATTTAACTTGATGGCTACTTTTCAAATTTATTAGTTTGTCAGTTGCTCCTTTTGGCAGGATATTGTTGCAAGCCTCCTGAATTATGTATGTGGTTTCCACGGTGCTTTATGGTATCAGCCCGTGGAATTCTGCAAGTGTGTTGTCAAATATTGTATTAATAGATTTAGTAAGAAAACTATTGATTTATATATGGGGGGAGAAACATGAATGTTAAATGTGGTTCATACATGTGGTAGGGAAAATGATAAAATGTTTCATAATTGAAACTTCAGACTTATTACTAGGTGTAAGAAATCTGGCTCGGTGAGCTGAGAACCTGAGGACAGGTCATTGCTGTGGAACCTAAAATGTCCTGCTTTCTCTCTCCAGTCTCCAAATGCTATGTGGGTTACCTTCAAATTTAATATGAAGATAAGTACTCATGTTCTTTCTCCAGTTACCCCACTGTAATTTTGCATAACTCCTTTATTTACAACGCAGCCTTATACTCAGGAGTCAGTGATGTGATCCTCCCCCCACAGGAAGAGGGTATTTCTATATAATGGCTAATGTAGACTCAGTGGTTCTAACCCATAATTTACATAAAAAAGGCCAGGTGACTTGATGTTATGTGGGAGGCCATAGTGTTTGAGCTGCATGCATGTTTATTACTGAAGGGCTCCTTTGAAAGCACTTCACAGCCTTGTGCTGTGGCTGCTGGTACATACTTCTGACTGCCCTTAGTGAAGATGCTTAAGCTGTCTGCTGGTTTAAGTCCTGCTCCATGGTTGTGGCTTTATTGGTCATGTATCTTTTGAGATCAGACACTTTCTTGGCTTTGTAGCTTGGGCTGTGCCAGACTTCCAGCCCTTCCAAACTGGATTGAGGCAGAAGACAATGTGCCCATGTGTGCATGGCTGCATGCTTGCAGCTTGTACATGTGCTGCCCAGGTGGATGCAGTGGCATCAGCTTCCACCTGGTTACAGATGACTGAAATGCTTTGTTTCTGATTCAGCAAGGGCAAATGGCATATTGCTAAAATAACTTTTAATAAGTGGATTTATTTTAAGCTTGCATTTTTTTCAGGGAAGTCTGGTAAGGCAGTTTTGTCATCTTTTGTCAGACTGAAGCAGTACTTGATGGTAGAACCATCATAGTGAAATATCTGTCTTAAGCCTGTGCAGAATCACACTTGCCAAATCTATTCTCTAGTGTTACTTAATCTTGTCTGGGAGGACTGAAGACCCGGCTCCACTTAACATGGAGGAATACTTGTTGCAGTTCTTCCTTGGCAGAAGCTAATCAAGGTTCCTGGATGAAGAGCTCTCATAGTGTGTGGTTGCTCAGGAAGTTTGTGAGATGAAACATTTTCTCAGTATCATGACAGATGGCTGTGACTAGCTCACCATCAGTGTTGCTGTGTAGTAACTGAGTGCTAATACTCTGCTCCTAAATGGGGGGTAAATGCGACAAAGGTTAAATGACCCAATGCAGTGAATTTGAGACGCACAAGGTACTGCTGTTGAGCTGAGTGGAGGATGGTGCTTGGAGTCAAAAAGACCTTGTTATTACAGAATTGATTTGTTGTGTGTTTTTAGGAAAGATGTTTCACTAAGCCTTGTTTTCGTCTTTATTCCCTTGGGGCCAATAATATTTACATGCTGCATAGAGGTGTTGCAAGGCTTAGCTAAATGATGTTGGTAAATTGGCATGTATGTGAGGAAAACTAAGGGCAGTTAGTAGTGATGGTGCAAGGTTGTTACAACCCACCGATCAATCTACCACATCACAGGGACTCGAGGGACAATCTTTTTCTTCTGCTTGTTTCAGTCCTGACACATTTCTCAGTGTGTTTTAAGCTTACCATGTTTACTCTCATCCATAGAAAAAAGTGGATAAATGCAGCATTGTGCTGAGCTCACAAGTTTTGCTTAGCTCTGATCTCATGATTCCAGATATTCTTGTACAGAATTTCTCCAGAGAACAATTTTTTTGTCCTTACATGTTTTCTATGGATAGCTTATTTGTAGTTGTCTTGTGCTGTTTCTGTCTTCAGTTCATTGAAGTTCTTGAGCAGTGTAGGGAATTTGGACACTTCTTTAATGTCTTCAGTTAGATGTGATGAATGTACTGTCCTCTTTCTCATTTGTTCCACCTTGTTTTGCAAATGTGAATGTTGATTTTTTCCAAAACAATAGAAAATTGAATAGTAAAACATTGCTTAGATGCATACTGCAGAACTCAGTTTGGGATCATATGTTAAGAACAGCCCAAGTCTGAGGTCACTGAAAGAGGATAACCTACAAGCTGCTTAATTCTGCCTTTGCTTCTTGGAGCAAAGCTGAAAAGTGACTATTAGGTGTCATTGACACTATAGTGAATTTCTAGTTTTGATTGGGACAATCATTTTATATTGTTAATGAGAAGACACAGGAATTCAATAGAATGGCTTCCACCCTCCCTAGTATCCCTGAACTAAAGTTTTAACAATGACAATTTTAAATCCATGATCTTCTCTTATGCAATGCTCAAGAGCAAGAAAGCAACTGCTGGAGTTCTCATACATGTCTCTGTAACATCTGAACTAAATGGAGCTCAAGATCCCTGCATTCAAAGTTACAACTGCAGATTATGAAATTGCAACTCTTATATCCAGCACTTCAAAATTAACACCTTTTTTTGCTGTACTGCCCTGTAAACCACGTTGGTAGTGTTTGGTTCGTGCCAGTTCATTATCCACTAAACTGGTATATTTTTCACTCAATGTCAAATAAAGTTCCTTTCTTTACTTTTAATAGCATTTAGTTATAGTAAGATGTCTTGCAGTGAAGATTGTTGTTAGACTTTAAATTATATCACTTATCCATGGCATCCAAGGAAATATCTTGTTCCAACCCCCTGCCACAGGCAGGGACACCTCCCCCAGCCCCGGCTGCCCAAACCCCATCCAGCCTGGCCTTGGGCACCCCCATGGATGGGGCACTCACAGCTCCTCTGGGCAGCCTGTACCAGGGCCTCACTGCAAAGAATTTCCTCCTTGTATCTAATCTCCATCTGCCCTCTATTAGTTTAAAGCTGTTACCCCGTGTCCTGTCACCACGCTCCCTGATGAAGAGCCCCTCCCCAGCTTTCCTGTAGCCCCCTTTAGCTACTGGAAGGTTGCAATGAGGTCTCCTGGAGCCTTCTCTCCAGGCTGAATGGCCTCAGCTCTCTCAGCCTGTCTTCACAGCAGAGGTGCTGCAGCCCTCTGATCTTAAGACTTGCATGGCATATAGGTTATCCTGCTTGGGTGGATTATACTTCAGAGAAATGCATACTTTAAAGCTGACTTTATAGTCTTGCTGTAGGTTAAAACTTACAGCAGAATAAACATTTAGTGCTCTTATACCAACTGCTAGAAAATATATTGCAAAAATGTTCAATACTTTTTACTAATCATGTGCCTATAATTATATAGTATGCATATGGATATTTCCTTTAGTCCTTTTGCAAAGCATTTTAATCTAGTAATTCTGTTCCTTTGAAGTTTAAAGAATTATAAAACAGTAGTCATACTTCAGTCACCATCTGTGCCCATAGGTTTGTCTAGCACTCCTCAAAAAGAGTGCATCCTCTATAGCTTCTACAGTTAAGAGCAATAGACAACAGTCCCTGCAAATCTCTCAGTTCAGGGTTTTCTACTTTCGAAGAAACGCCCAGAAGGAATCTGTCAGTCTGAGCAATAAGGGATTTTTATATTTTCTTTTGTCCAAAGCCATGCAAAAATCACTCAAGGAGGAAAAACTAATGCACCTGGTCAGCACTGGTGTCTTAACACAGACTACTTTGGTCTTAAACTGTGGGGTGAAACCAAAGCTGGAGATAGCTAAAGGATGCCTACAGAATACTGCTCTGCTTTTATGCAGGTGATTCTATTTCAGCTTAGTTGCCACTCTTTATTCAGTTCTTGTGGTGCTTCTTGACACTCCAGAAGGGCTAGCAATCTCTTATATTTTGATGTGAATTGTAGGATGCATGTGGTATTATGCAAATTACCAGGCAACTAAATTGTCAATCTAAATGCCAAATCCTTTAAGTGCAGTTTGGCAAATGCCAGCAGCAACCTGTTTTAGAGGAATCCCTGCTGTGATCTCTGAAGCGCAGTAATAGTGGAAAAATCCAAATTGTGTATTCTTAGGTGGAATAAATGTCAGTTCCCAGGGTTTCTGTTAAACATCCAAAGGCACTCAAGTGGTTAAGGACTATGTCCATTGATAACCATGGAACTTTAATATTAGCCGAGGGAGATATTTTAAAACCCCTTCTGGGATAGAGCACTTTTTAAATACATTTATATTTGCACTTAAATATTTTTAATTAAAGGTGTGTTCTCTTTAGAGATTGTAAGCTTTTCAACATTACTGTGAACATGGTATTAGTCTCTGAGGATTTGGGAGAAACATGAAATGTACTCCCACTTAAATAAGAAATGTAAGAACCAAGAACTCAGTGACACTTTCAAACAGGAATTTTCCAGAGTTAATTAGTTTAAAGTCTTTATTTTCTTCTAATAAATTAACTTAAAGTAAAAATTGAGTTTAAATTTTATATTCTTTTAAACTATTTGCTTTTAACTTATAAAAATCTGTGCGCTATGCTTCCCTTGGTTAGCATGGTAGTTAATAACTTCCTGAGGCTACACTGGAAAGAATCCCTTATGCATTATCTTTATTGATATAACCATGAGTAAAATCACGTTGTTGCAACTTTGTGGCCATATGTCATTAAACTTTTATTAGATGATTATTGCTGACTAGAGTTTGATGAAGTATTGAGCTAATCAGGTCCATTTAATATCAAAATGCAATTCTGTGCATAAGGTTTTCTGGAACATCACACAACATAAACTATGTATACAGTTCCATTCTGGTGATTTTTCAGAGCTGGCACCATCTTGTGTCCTTACTGTGTTTTGGGGCAATTGCTGCAGAATGAGAGAAAATGAAAGAATTCCTGTGAGGGCAGGAACAGGGAAGAATTTAAAAGAAAGTGGGGACCTTGAGCTGTACATGGTTTTTTTCATATTAGTTAAGCACACTCTTCAGTCTGTCAGGCAATTCCTGTGTGACCTGCACTGAAAATAATCAAGCTGCAATGTATAGTAATGCATATGCAATTCCAAGTATTTCATCTTGTATTTGCAACTGACAAATCTTTCAGTGAAAAAAAAAAAATCTGTTTTCATGGGAAGTGTTTCTGCACAATTTGGTTCTCTCTAGCTCATGCTGCACTAAGATGATGGACATGTGCCCAGGGATATGTTAAACACTTGCTTATCCTTAAACTAGTTGCCCATTACTGACTGGCTCAAGCTTTGCATTTCCTCTGCCTCTTAAATGCAATCAGTCTTGCTGTAATTGACAGAAAAATTATGGTGGGGATTTTTACTAAAGGTAATAGCTAAAGTGTTTCACCTCCAAAGAGGCAGTTTGAGTTGGTCTTGCACAAAAGAAAAATCCCCTGGAAGCCATTTCTTATCTACCCCGCCCCTGCCAATAGTATTAGGACAAACCACAGGTCTAATAGGTTTTCCAGTCATTGTTCTGTATATCGTGCTTCTGGCTGTTAATTCTTGATGGCAAGGTAAGATTTGTCACAGAAGCTCAAAGAATTGTTCCATTTGTCTGTAGACAGTCTCTAGAAAGTAAGTCAGAGCATCTGTAATGTGATTTGGTGCAAAGTAGGAAGACAGCACCAGGAAATGTTGCACTACAGAACATGTGTGAGTACTTCCACCTGAATGCTGTCTTGGTTTGGAGGAAATTGAGAAGGCATTTCTAATATGCTGCTTCTAATTAGGTGAGCATTATTTATCTTTTGTGATGCTTGTTGGAAGGTATTGAGTTGGGGAGTGTCCACAGAGAAAACAATTAAGGCCAGGTTGGATGCAGCTTTGGGCAATTTGATCTAGTTGGAACTGGATGATCTTTAAGGTGCCTTCCAACCCAAACTATTCTGTGATAGATTCTAACAAAATTAGTGGAAAGGACAGAATTCGTACACTGACCACAAGAGGATCCCCTGATACAAAGTCAGGGCACGTACACTGCTCTGACTTTGGAAGAAGTTCAACAAAGTGAACTCTTCATTTTTTTTTCCTCACTCTATGCAGTGTTTTGGAGGCCAAAGCAGACATGCTGGCTGGATGCAGCACAGATGAATTAAGGGACTGGAACGTGTTATGTGAGGAGAGCTCAAGAGCTTGGGGATGTTAAATCTGGAAACATGAAGGCTGGGGGAAACGCTGTCTGTGTTAATACCTGACTGGGAGGTGGGGAAGAGGGAGGGATTAAAGAAGACAGAGCCAGACTCCTTTGTGGTGCCCAGTGACAGGATGAGGCACTGTGCACAAACTAGAATACGGGAAATTCCATTTGATCATTCTTACTGTAAATGTTCCTGTTAAACATTGGCACAGGTTGCCTGGAGCGGTGATGGAGTCTCCATCTTTGGAGATGGTCAAAGCTTGACTATGCAATGTCCTGAGCAACAACCTGCTCTAGTTGGCTGTACTTCGAGCAGGGGTTTGGACCAATGATCTCCAGAGGTGTCTCCAGTGTTAACTGGTTAGTGAGTCAGTGACTGTGAAGGGACTACGGGTGCTCTGAGGCAATGCAGAGCTCATTCTAGACAGAACTGGAAAGTACTGCAGTGACAAATGTTGAAAGTTTGTAGTAACACAGTTCACTGTATCACAATGCCAACAAGTGAGATGACTGTGCCATGCTAGGAGATGAAGATACTTGATATGCATGCTGGCAGCGTGGGTCGTGCTTTGGTAGGAGATTGAAATCTGTGCCTGACATACCTAGACAGAACTTCCAAGGAACAGTAATAAAATTACATTTTAAAATCTACTTATTCCTCTTTCCCTTGTGGTAAGAAAATATGTAATTTTTTGCTTCCAGTGCAAGCTGTAATGTGTTTATGAAGAGAAGTATGTACCTAATTTGAGTAGACAGGATTTAAAACAAACAAACAACACTCCCCTTACCCCCCTTACAAATGCATGTCTTCTCTGACTTCTCTGCTGTTGCTGCAGGTTGAGCTTTAACAGAGCATTGAAATGACCAGCATGGGTAACCAAGGGGAATGAAGAATGAATTAATATCTTCTCTCTCTTTGTGTTAGTAGGCATTGACATTTTGGAACAGTAGCAGAAAGTTACTGAACAACCTCTACTCTCTAATGGCTTCTGAAGTGCGTAAAAAATACTAGTTGAAGCCTTGAAAAGCAGCAGGCAACCTCCTCCCAGCCAACCACGCTTTCCTCTGAAAAACAAACTATCAAACTGCAAAAATATCCCCCAAACCTGAGAAGCAGTATTGTCTTTCAAGGTTTTTTGTTGTATGTATTCTGTCATCGGTGTCTGGAATTAAGAGTTATGAAATAGATTAGGATTAGAAGTTTATGAACCACCGGAGGAGGTTTGGAGAAGGCGGGAGGCTTTGGTGGGATTTGTCTCCAGGTTCTATTCTGTTCCCCTGGGTCTGGGACCAGCTGATGACTGCATTTTGCACAGCCCTAATGAGGCTGTGGCGTAACCAGTCCTCTCTGCTGTTGAGCCTATGCTTGTCAGTGTGGCTTGCTTTGTGGGCATGTATCGCTTGTCTGTTACAGACCATCTCTGTGCTGGGAAAAGTGGCATAAAACCAGCTCCATGGTTTTTTTTGTGATGCTTATCTTGCTCTCTTTTTATAACACTAAATACATAGAACCAGAATAATTCAGGTTATTAGCTCAGCTATGAGATCAAACCATGACTGTACTAGGTAACTGGATTAAAAACTACCACGAGGTCACTGAAGTCTTCAATCAGGTTACCCAGAGAGGATGTCCCCATGGTAAAATTAAATTATTCCTTTACATCATTTGGATGTTAGTTTTTTCTATTGTGCAAGGAGACTTAAGTACATCATACAGTGATGTATTGCACATTGTACCTTCAAAGCACTGATTGTGCAGTAGTGCTCCTTTGGGTGCATCTCAAGGGAATGGAAGTTAATTTCTGCAGGATGAAAGTGAGACCGAGGAGCTGAGGTAGGGTCAGCAGAGATGTCAGAACTGGGTTTATAGAAATAAGGAACCCAGAAAGTAGGATATCCTCAACTGCCTCAGAAATGAAGCAGATGAAAAATAAAACTGCTAAGTGTTCCCATATAGGTACTACAGGTAAAATAATTGTTCTGAAATGGCCTGGGAAAACTGAGCTATGGCTTTTACATGGGTTATTATGGTTTCACTTTATTGTCCAGTTTTTGAGGCAAGTTGTCCCTTTTCCCTCTGGCAACTCTGAGGAAAGGAGGGGAAGATGTACATGCCTCTGAGCAAAACAAGGTGTTTTTCCTGAGTCTGAGAGCAGTAACTGTCAGACAACCATTCAAACAGACACCAGCTTGATGCTGCAGGTGCTGTGGTTTTGGGTCTATTGAGATTCACCAATTCAGTGTCACAGCACTCATGTCACTTCCAAGCTGGAGACAAAGTGAGGTGGCTGCCAATATTGCAGAGGGATCGAGTGACAGGAGAAGCATTTCATGAGAAGCAGGAAACTGTTGCCAAACCTGCCTGCGTGCTGCTTCTGGGCAGTGGAGTTTGGATGGTGTGTCAATTTGGAAGCCTTTTTTGAATTGCTTAGCTCAGGCATATTCAGATTTAGCATCCTTTTAAAAAAGCAAAGTCCTTCTATCCAATATTAATTGTCTTTACCACTATTGTTTACTTAATAGTGGGCTGTTATTACTTTTTTTTTAAACAATGGCAAACATAGCTGCTACTAGCTTGATTTGTGAGTTGGCAAAAAGATCTGCAATGCACTTTTAACAGTTCTCAGTGACTTGAGGGGCAAAACAAACAAAAAGAAGTAGTGGAACCTGGTGAGTTTTTAAATGCTAAATTCCTAATGCTAAAGAATATGTTGGGACCTGATAGTTGGAAGTTAAAATATAAAACAAATTCAAGTTATAAACAAGATGGATGTTCTAAATAAAGTTGGATAGCCGCAGAAACAGCTGCTTCCTTAACAGCTGACTCCCTTCTTGTGTCATATACTTAGTTCGAAGACGGTTGTTGGAGTTAATCATGGAGTAATCTGATAGTTGGACAGATAAGATCCAATGGTCTCATCGAGCCTTTGGGTCTGAGTGGTGTCAGTTATTAAAAGCACTTGTTAATGGAAGATAACAGCTCAATATCCTGAAGTATGCACAATGGTGTGTCCTGGTATTTTCAGATACACTGGGAATGTACATAGGTTAAGAGAAGCAAGATGATGATGTGGGGGGAAATAATTTACTGACTTTAATAGTAAAAATCTCATTGTAGATTTGCATTTCATGCAAGTTCTGTAACCAAGTAGCTGGTTTGCACTGCTTTTTTGATGTGGTTGTAACATTGCACATACTTGATCTCAGCCAGCTGGTCCGTAGCCTTTAACTGGATTTTCATCCCTGGCTTATCTGCTTGTATTTTGTTCCATAGAACCAGTTCTTCACTGTACAAAGGCAGTCTCATTATCTGAAAAAACTGATGCATTTCAAAAACTCAGTAATATGGTTTCCTTCTAAAACTAGCATACTAAATGTTAATTTCTTTGATACGTGGTTTAACACAATGCATGTGCAGAAATCAAATTGAGTAACTTATTTATACAAGTTATAGTATAAAAATAAGTTAAAGCTTATATAAACAAATATGACCTTGAAGTACTTCAGTGACCATATTTAAAACTTTCAGGTGTCTCTTCATTGAAGGTTTCAACTTTTGTTTTCCATTCTAATTAAAAAAAGATAGACTTTGGCTCTCAAGGTATTTTCTCAAGCAAAACACTTACCACCTGTGCAGCAAAACTGCTTATGTTTATTTTGCAACATGCCATAAATACAAATCTGCCAGCCTTAAATCCTCCATGCATGACTGCAGGAATAAATTTTCTGTGCTGTGTAGTAGAATTGAAGCACTCATAACGGGTGAACGCACTGTGCTGAGCAGCTGAACCTTTGCCTTTTTCCATTAACCTATGTACTTTCAAACAACTACCTAGAGTTTTTTTAAGGCTGCATTCACTGCTATAAATTAAAGCTCATTCAGCAGAGTTGTAGGCAATGAAACAATAAGACCTGTTATTTTTCTTCTGTGAAACGGAAGGCTTTGCACTCCAGATGATACCAGCCAGGAAAAACTTGCTCATAACTAAGGTACACAGAAAAATAGTAGCTCTTCTCTAGTCCCTAGCCTGTCTCTCATTTAAATAGCTTATGAAGGTACAGCACGAGAGTGTTCAGTGATGAAGTGTCTCTACTACAAGTGTCATGTACTTGTAAAAGAAATATGCCTAAAGTGTAAGTATCATAATCTGAAGAGCTGTTGCTATTGTAGAGTGAGACCTGAGCTGAAGTAACTGCTGGAGTGGGTGTTATTGCTGGTTGAAGCTTAAGCTTCTGGGACTAAAGACCTGGTCTTCAGCTGATTGAGCTCAAAGATTAAACCACTTGTTTGGATGCTGTCATTCACCCAGGTGCTATTGAATGGATGTAGGATGAGACAATGCATGAATATCTAGTTTCTGATTACTACAGCTCTAGTTTTTTTTACCTCTACTATGAATTTAAACCTGATAGGATGCTAATAACTTCAGTCCTTGTTAGATGAGTATGTTCCTTGTTGTACACTTCTGAATTTCTTAACAATAAAAATAAACAGCCTTTATGTTCACTCTTTATCATTATGATCTAGCAACAGAGCTTCCTTTTAAATGACCCTTTCAATTTTAGAAGGTTTGTATCCAAGATGCTTTAAGTAACCTTAATTCTTCTTGTGGTTTCCAAATCTTGTACAGAAACCAGGTTTGATTTATGTTTGATTTCCCAGGAAAGGAAGTGTTATTTGCTCAGACGCTTGTCAGGATAAGCCAGTGTTATTAATATTAAGCCACTGTTTTCATGTAAGATGGTTTATAAATATTTGGGGAATTTGAAGGTAGAAGTTCTTGCTAACTTAAACTCATTTTCTGTTCATTATAGAAACAAATCCTGCTTGCAGCATCAAAGATGTGGTCCAGCACGTTACAAGTGTAGGTGTGCTGCCTGTGATTAAGGTTATTCAAAGCTTTCTGTAACAGGGTACAGTTTCTTGCATTACAGCCTGTTTAAACTCTTCAGTTCATGATCTATGCTTGTTTTTTGCTCTTTTTTTTTAAACTTGGCATATTGAAACTTTTCACACTTTATGCAATAAACTTGTGTAGGAAGCTGTTGAAAGGCCTGATTCTGGTGAGATTTAAAGTGGTATTAAACCATGAGTAATTCCTCTGAAATAAATGCATGAGATGTTATCAGTACAACTTGATTATAGTCACAATTCTGAAAGAGCTCAGAGTTCTTAAAGTAGCTGATGTTAGAGGAGGGAGGCCTTGGGTCTTACTTGTAGCTGTGAATTCTCTACTGCTTTCATATTGCTTGAAGGTCTTTGGAGGGGGGATCCATTTGTTTAGAGGGTAATTAATCTTAACCAACCTAAGAAATATGCTAGTTTGGTTACCTTGAAGTAAGGTAATATAGTTTCAAATTATAAACTTAAGTCCGGAATAAAGCCATTCACTTTTGACTTACTGGTACAAATGGGATCAGTCTTCCCTGCTATGTCTGTTATACTTGATTAACTGTAACTCTCAGATAGGAAGCAGATTTCTTCTAATTGGGGAAACTATTAATCTTTTATTTGCACCTTAGTAACTAGCAGTGACTCTATGTATAACATTAACACTTGGCAAATGCAAGGAGAAGCAATGTAGTTGAGCCTGAAATGAAAGGGGATTAGGACCATTTATGTAACCTTGTATTTGCTGTAAACTACAGGATATACGCAGGCTGTGCGCCCTATATCTGCTGACATACAGAAATGTTATGTTTTAGGTATTTGACTCTTGATCAAGTTACCATAACTAGAACAAAATTCAGTCTTGAAATACTGGAGGTCTCTGCAAAATGGAAACTACCTCTTTTGCAGCTCTGTAGATCAGGAAGTGCAGAAGTATTTAAGTGTAGGATAGCCAGAGAATCGGTCCTGGTAAGGAATTGATGGCTACTGAATCCAAGTTATCCATTAAAGAAAGGGGGTCGGATCATAATATACAACACTTCTGTGGTCATATGAAAGCCGGTAAGAGCTTTTTATTAGATAACTGCCTCATAAATCAGTCCAATAGAACAAAGGCCTCAAAACTGAAATCTTACTGACACCTCTTCATTGCTCTTCTCATTGATATATGACATGGGCCATTAGTTTAAGTGCAGAAAGTCTTCTGAGACGGCGCTAGTGAAGTTGCACTGCACACATCCCCATCATGCAAATGGGGATTTAGAGAGGGGAGGAAAAAATAAAACCAACTCACAGGATGCAAAGTTGCAGCTATAAATAAATGAGGAAACAGCCACCAAGGTGCTGCTCTCTCCCCACTGCATCCTAATTAAATCCCTGATGGGCAGAGGCTGGCAGCCTTGGCTGTGCTGCCTGATGGTGTCCCTGGGAGCTCTGCCCATCTCCTAGCAAGCAGGGGGAGCGGAGGAGGCAATGCTCGTGTGTGGGTGCTGTGCAGCCTGTGTGGAAAGCCATTAGTGTTTGTAGTGGCGTGCTTGTTGGCCAGGAAGAGTGTGTGTATAGAGAAGTGGATATATCAGGATGCTTCTTTGCTGTTCCATAGTACGTGTTTTTAACAAACACTTAGTGAGTGGTATCACCATACATACTTAAGCTGTTTTTGATCTAGGGGGAAAAAAGTAATTTGTTGACATTACAGCAATTAGAAAATACTTGCCTCTGAGAACACAAATGTAATGATATTAAGTTTAATTACATATAATTAATTCTATAAAATATTTAAATTGTTGTGTTGAATTGTGCAGCATTGGTTGCTGTACATTTTGTTAATGTGTGGAGCAGATGTGCATGAAAGAGTCTGGAAGGCATCCAGAAGTTGGCGATTATTAACTAGATAATCTTAGATAATCTTATATTTATTCTAATGTTGGCTAACATACCTGCATAAATGTCTATATGTATGGAGAGCTGGTAGTCTGTACAGGTAGATCCAATAGAATTCCATGTAATGATCTTAGTTATAATCTAACACCAGTGCAAGTTCACATTCCCAAGAGCAGATCTCCCCTCTTTTGTTTGTCAGGGCTTGGCATTGTTATTTTTGGATCCCTGTCTAATGAGGTATTTCATATTGCAGGACTGAGACTATATCTGCAAAATAATACCCAGTGATGGAAAATTAACCCTATTCAAAGATGCAGAGAATTTAGGCAACTGTTATTTAATTGGACATTCACGTCAGTCAAAAGGAGCTGAACCTGATCTCTTGTAACTTAACCATAGGTCTGTATAGATCAAATCTACCATCATCTAAATACCTGGTGAATTTGGGTTGTCAAATGCAGCCAAATGGCAAAAATATTTAACTGTAATGACCACCACAGGTGATTTGGGAAGGGAAAGGAGGAATGTAAAGTCCTTCTCCCTTTGTCCCCACCATGAGTGCATTACCAGGCTTGACTGTGCAGTGGAAAATGGCCTCTTGATTAGCTCTGGTTGTGTAATGAAGTAATGGGTTTTGGCTGAATTTAGAGCTGTATTCTGTTTCTGATACAATTAGGTTATGAATCTTGCCTCTCTCCACCTGAGAAGGGAATGGGGGTCAGCTGAGACTTTCAACCTCTTCTCTGCATGCAGTCTGAGAAGCAGCAGCTCTTCCTTCTGCTCTTGCGCTTATTCCCTTGCAGCTGGCTGCTGAAAGACTGAGCTACACTGGAAAGCAGCCATGCTTGGCCACAAAATTCTTTGCCCTCTCTTCTCTTTAGTATTTAATGTACTCCTGCTGTCATCCTACTCT
>VXAL01006776.1:116797-129900 GCA_013399475.1 Chauna torquata | reverse complement strand
AGTGACTCCCAAGGGACCCCTGCCTCTCGTTCTCTGCCTCTGCATACAACCATTATGCCACTTGCTATTCTTTTTTTTTTTTTTATACTCTATTTCTCTGCCCTGCATCCATCTGAACCACACTGGGTGCAAAGCTCTGTGAAGTTAATATTCTGTGTTTGAGCAGGGCCTGCCACACAGAGGAGCCCCATTCTTGCTTGGGTTTCAGAGACAAACATAAGTGACTAAAATGAAGATGTTGCAAAACAGAGTTTAAGGGGTTTTAGGAAAAAGGGAAGTTTTAGAAGGCATTTTCTTGAGTTATTTAAAGAATATGATGATCATGGTAGAATAGGACAATCTTATTTTTATTTCATCCTGTAATATACGAACAGGTTCAGCTTAGTGAGGGATTACAGTCAGTTGGTGTTGAACACTTAGAAATAGGTTATTCAGCTGAAGTGCGATTGCTCAGTGGATATGCCTCCTGTTGGAAGGCAGTGACTTAACTGATGCAGGTGAGAAAAGTTTTAGGTTTTAACCTGAGAAATAAAATAAACAGACCCTGAACAAATTGGAAGTGTGGAATAACTGGTACAACAGAAGCAGGCTGGGGAGGCCTGGGGGTTAATAGCAGACCACAAGCGTTGTTTTAGAATATTGTAAGAGGAATGCAATACTTAAGGCTTGGAAGTTTACTGATGAGTAGAATCAACTAATTACAAGCCCTCAGGCGAAACACTTCATCCAAATTTGGGCACTAAGCTTTCAGATGGATGCAAAATATCCACACGAACATAAAAAATTATAAAAGTGAAGAACAGATGACCAAGGAAGCAAAGTCAAAATAATTGTTTGATGTAGAAAAATGAAGAGTTGAGAAGTAAAGGATGATCTGTCCTCTAATATGTTGTTAGGAAAATAGTAAACACTCCTGTATGCCTGCTGAGGGATGAATATGTAGTAATAGGCTTTATTTATAGCAAGGGAAAGTAGAAGTTGACATAAGAAATTCTGCAAGTATAATTTAAGTTCTATTACAAGCTACCAAGGAAAAATCACTAGTTATTCATCATTAGAAATTTTAATTACAGGTTAATATCTCCCAGTTACGTTTTGTATAATTTCTGGAGGTCTTGTCTGGCATTATCCTTCTATTGTATTTAGTTAAAATGTACTGTGAGCAAAGGTACCGCAGAGGATACACAGGTACAACTCCAGGCCAATCTGGTTGCAAAGCAAAACAGCATGCGTGACAACATAATAACTGTTAGAATATGCAAATCTTAAAACGAACAAGCTTACATCAAAATACATCTACTTCTGTTTCAGAAAGAAAGTACTGATTAAGAAATGCATGGGAACATACAGCATTTTTTTTTAATCAGTTTTCTAAGGACAGCTACCATGTGGTTTATACAAACATTGGCTTTGTTGCTGTGTTGTCTTTTTACTTGCTTCTGTTTTTCTGTTAATTTTCTTCCATTACACTGTCAAAATGCTGTAGTCTGTGTTCTCTGAGACAGGAACCTGTACAGCTTATGTACATGTGCAGTTTCTCAGTGATATTCACAGTGCCTCTTAAATAGATAAAACCATTATCAGTTCAGATTATTTTAGGATAGACTCTTTTTCCTAGCTCTGCACAGCACCCCAGCACATCGGAATCCAAAGGAAGTACTCATGTCTGTGTAAGAGTGCTCACAGTAGGAATATTCTCTGCCATGCATACCCTTTAGGGCAGCTTTTTAACACAGCTAATGTGGTGCTATGTAGGATGCCATTTGCTCATAAACGAGTTATGCTACAGGTTGAACTTAGCCTTACTGACCTTTTATGTCTTAAAGATTGGAGCATAAATTGGAGCTAAAGTAACCTGAGAAAAGAAGAACCGATATTTTGGCATAGTTGAGTAAATATGTATTTTTCTGTTCCTGCAAATCGGTCATTTTGACTACATTTTCAAGAATGGTTTTGTGTGAGTCTCTTGCTGGGTCCCAATTTCTGGTATCCTGAACACTTAAAAACTGGTAGAGATAGTGACCTGGCCCCAAACAAGTCATTTAATGTCTCTATTCAGCTTTTAAACATTCTTTTATGAATAAATGTTGTGTGGTTTATATACTCACCTTGTAGTACAGTGTGATAGGCAATTACATAAAATTATAAAGCTATCTATTTCTAAATAACTTTTAGTGTAAATTGAGTTATCTCTGCTTTATGTAACTTCGCTGTTGTTACAGTACATGAAAGTTATATTCCATTTTCCCAGAGTGCTTTCTTGTACCAAGTCTTGAAATACTGCCACCTGATGTGTAATGCAATTTTCACTGAATGCAATAGCACTATATTTAGGTCTTGAATCTGCACTGCTAACACATCTGAGCAGTCTTAAACTCAGTAGGCCTTTTCAAAGGTGTGAGTGTTAAGAGGCCCAGGGTCTTACTCTGAGAGATTCTGAACTGAAGTGAGCTATGTGTTTGTAGTCTGCTATGTCCAGACAAATGTCTGCTAAAAGAATTGCAGTAGTTAGACCTCAGTGGATAGAGTTAGACCTGTGGATAGAGTTTACTTAAGCTTTTAAGTAAAAGTAAAAATGGAAAAGCTGAAGTACTTAATCCTTCTTTTTTTTTTTTTTTTTAAGCCACTGATATTGGCAGTATACTTTTTAGGACTAAGCACCCCATTTGCTTATATGCTTCTTCTGGGAAGTAAAGAATAAAACTAAATAAACTTACTGGGTTTGATCACAGCTTTTTAAATCTTACAGCAATGCACTATAATCTTGTTACAACTTGGTATGAGTAGACTGCATTCAAGAAATAATATACTTTTGAGAAAAGAGAGAACTGTTTCAGACTTGCAGTCCTTTATGTAGTAAATTAAGCCTCCCTGATTTTCATGGGAACCCAGACCTGTGTATCAGTTTGTAGAACTTGCCCAGGATTCTTGTCCCTACAGTGAAAGCACTCCTGTGCTTTCGTAATGACTGATTATTTTCCGGTGTGGGAAACCAAAATACAGTAAATGAAAATACTTTTCTGCTTGCTCAGTGAGATGAAGCTTCACATTAACACCAACAAGAACACTGACATTTACAATCCATACAGTCCATGGAGTTCTCTAAAAATCAGAATATCCCATCCGAAAAGCTTCAAAATCCTTCCCTTTCGTTATTGTAACAGTTCAAGATCAGACTCTACCTCCAGCATAACCCCTCTGAGGCAACCAAACACGTTCAGGTAGAGATTGCAGCTGATTGCTCTCTGGGAGGCAGGAGCTGGCACCAGCCTCCCAGTGAGCGGAAAGCAAGAGAAGGGGTGCTTGGGGGGTGCCTGCCAGCCAGCCTTAGCTGCCAGCTGGCCCACTGGGTCCCTCTGCCAGCTGGCACAAGCAAGAGCAACCCCATGACTCGCTTGTGCATCGCAGGCTCAGGGAACCATAACCTGCCCTTAGCAGATTTTGGCACAGGAGAAATTCTGACCCATGAAGTGTTTGAACTAACTCATCAAAAAGCGAAAGTGGGCAGACACAGTCCTAGTGATACGGGAAAATTTCCCCAGGGAGTTTGTCTGGGAAACATTCAGAATGAATCCAATTAAAACACTAACTGCAAACATGTGCTGGAGAAATATTGATTCGCTCCAACATTTTTAGCTGAGTTCTTTGTTCACCCAGGTTGAGCCAAGCCTCAGGATTGCAGCTACTCTAGAACACTGTGAAAATGAGAGCCAGGTTTCAGTAGAAGCAGTCGTGATTCAAGTCCCATTCTAGAAAATGCTATATAATGTCTTGTTCTAGCAGCAAAAATCGTCAGAAATAACCTTAAGAGACAAGAAGAAAGTCATCTGCAGGCAGAGCTTTGTGTCCAACTCTGTCTTCGGCCTGAATGCTGAAAATAAAGATCGTAATTTTGTCTCAGCAGGGGGCAGAGAGCAAGTAAAGAGGAACTGAAAGACAAATCCAGCGTTGCCCTTGCAAGACACTCTATTTAAACTGAAAAGGTCACTGCCCACATGATTGCATCACCCACCACGCCAGGTTCATGTACAGTACGAGGCTTTGACAGGTCATCTGTTTTTACAGAGGTGAGGCATTTCAGGTGTAGTTTGCTGGAAAAAAAGCCAAAAAATCAAGTACAGATATCATCTGGAAAAGTAATCAATGCAAAAGAAAGAAAAGAAAAAATATCTTTTTAATACATTTTTATTAAAATATTTTCTCCACTGTTTACACATTTTGTTATTCCAGAAGTGTAGCTTTTTAAATTGCTTTGTCTGTCAACTCTCATTCATTGTAACTAAAGCACCCATAGTGCTTAAGAAAAGGTCCGTTTATAAAATGTTCTTTCAATAAGAAGTTTTCCAGGGTCACTTAGCAGCATTCTAGGCATTTACTGATTCTGTTTTATATGCCTGTATGGTTGGACATTTTGTCTGGAAGGTTTCTGAGGAATCCCTAGCAAGTATTTTAATTGGAAATGTATCTGTTATGCTGTACAAGGACTCATGGTTTACACTATGCAAGAGACTCGATGGTTAGAAAATATTCAGTGTTGTGTAATGATACAGGGGTTAGAACCTACAGTTCTCTTGGCAGGTAACAAACTCAGTGTTGATTAGGGTTAGAGTGTTGTTCCAGGTTTTCTTGTTGTCTCCGTTTTGCAGTGTTTATCTGTCAAACCTCCAAGTACCGCAATGTAACTATTTATAAAATGGCTTTGCTTTCTTGGCTGTTTCTTTCTAGTCCAAAAATGATAAAGAGGTAATTAAAGGAATATCTTCCAGCAGTGAACTGGGTTTGCTAAAATGTCACCATCGATTTCATAATTAGCCCCTCAGAATACCATGTTGTCTCTTGGTCTTCAGTGAGAAAGAATATGAGTGGAAGTGAATTACAGCTCATATACTCCTAAACAACAAAAAACACAACTGCAAAGTCAGGGGTCATGTGAGAGATCTTTTACAGAAGCTGCATTTTAAAATATTGATTTATTTAGAAATATGATAGTTGATTAAAAGAATGAGAATTAAATATAATTCTTACAGAAATATTAATGTTTATGTTTAAAAGTAAACTGCACTTACATGTGAATAGCCAAACTTTTTTTCATTAGTATGGCTAAGAAACTGCAAAATTTCTTCCAGTGATCTGTAAGCTGTGTTGACTACAGCTGTTAGTCTTGCTTCCATTTGAATTTATTTACAGTTAGGCCAGAAACCTCTTTCCTGTGTTTTCAGAAATTTTTTTTGCATTTCTGCTAAAACCAAGGTGCCTTAAACATAGCTGTTCTCCCCAGTGAGGAAGATCTTTGAGAATGTATGAGAACTCACCTTTTTTACAATGCTTTTGGAGGAAATGAGCACAACTGTCGTTCCTGTAGTCTCGTAGTAGGATTGTCCCTGCTATAAACTATTTCTAATGTGTTGTGTTCATCTCCAGTGCTACCAAGCACCAAAGAAGGCTGTGTAGGCTAGTTAGAATATTATTTAGGTTTCTAAGGGATGAGGTGTAAGTCATGGTCATCACTGCATCAGAGAGCTCCGGAAGTCGTAACACCCCTTTCCCGAAGGACGCAGAGCATCTTAAAGAGGGTCAGTACAGTAGAGGAGCTGTGTGAATAATTAATAGTTCCATCCACAAAATATTCCAGGTGACGTGCTTTGTCCAAAATGAAATTAAATGTTTCTATTTGTTTTTTGTGTGTGTTTTAACAGTTTTAAAAATTAGGAAGAAGGCAAGGCAAGGCAAGGCAAGGCAAGGCAAGGCAAGGCAAGGAAAGGCTGGATTTCTCTGCACTCTTCTTTATATTGTTGCGGGAAGCAATTGGCTTCTGCTACCTCAGTTAGAAAAATGCCTGTGGAAATCCCATCTTTGTTTGCAAAGAGATTTCTTTGATACCATTTTCAAGATTCTTCTGTTATTAGAAATCTACATTATCATCATTGTAATATTAATTACTTACTTCAAAGTGGGATTATTAGCCCTAATTAATATTTACAAACACACCAGTAGTAAGGTGAAACGTTATGAAGGAGTGGAATATTTTGTCGTAGTAATATATCTCAGCACTCTTCAGCTCAGTCTTAGCTGCAAAATAGACCATCAATTTCTCTCATTCTCTGACTCTACTGTAAATTCTGCTCTACCAGACTTCGAACAAAAGATTAGTTTGTACCAACTCTGTAGATCTTTGCAGCACTGTCTTAATTTTAAAAATACTAATTACTTGAGCTATTTTTCACATGTAAGCTTTTTCTCATTTTACAAACAGATGTCGTTTTTTGTCTGCATCTCCGTAAACTTTTAGGAAACCATCAGGTTTATTAACATTTTCTATATTTATAGAAAACTATTTCTTTATGAATATCATGTTATGTTATTATCTACATATGACAGTTTGTAGAAATACAGAGCCTAATTCTACCCACAGTGAGACTGTGGGCATAAGAGCCTAGCTGTAGGGAAGCATTTCTGCATTTCAGTGTCCAGATGGCTAGAATGTTTGTGTGGGATTTTTTTATTGTTGCTGCTGCTTTCCATCTTCTCAGTTGGAAATTAAGAGTTGTTATTCTAAGCCTATTCTAAGCCTATAGTAATTGTTAGAAAAATGAAATTCCATCTGCTATTGACTGAAGGAAGACGGGGGGAAATCAACAGAAAACCCTATTTGCTAGGCAGCATTTGTTGCCAGTTCTGAGCCAAAAAACTCAAGCCACTCTGCATGAAGAACTCTGGATAGCTGGTGATTTAACCTGCTGGATGGCAAGGCAGATGCACATTTATTTATGAATCTTTAGTTGTTCATATGTTTTTTGTTGTGTCCTAGTTCCTAGGCTCAAAACTTTTAGAAGTTTTTGCAAAGTATGAGCAAGTTACCATTCAACAAACTCAGACTTTGTGTATTCATTTAGGTAAAGACGTGCTAAATCAAGACTAGGCTTCTCGCTACATAAAAATATCTTTGCGTTCATGTATGGCCAAACTTCCAGAAGCCCCAAGTATTTTGCAATTAGTTCAGTGGAAGTTGTCGAACTCTTTTTTTTTTTTTTTTTCCAATTAAATATGGCCTTGCTTCCAGGATTCTGAGTGCATATTTGGGTAGACTCACAGAACTCTGGAAAGGGAGCATGGCAACGATTCCTTTTGTCAGTAAATTTCCCCATGAATATCTTTCATGATCACACTGATATTTTATGTAACATAGCCAGTCCTGTTCTGAGCCCTGCTTGTCCTTAGCCAGTCTTTTTCTCACTTCCTGTGACTACAACAGTCTGTAAGGCTGACCTCATAAAACTCTTAAGTCAAAATAGTTGCTGGTGCATAGCTTTCTGTGCATTCCATAAATTTTATAAATCTTCCTTCATCATTGTTACCCTCTTAATGATACCACTGTTAAATTGCATCTTTGTATTTTTGGTACTACTATAAATCATTGATGCCTTTTATGATGTCTTAGGGGTATTTTAGCAATTGAGCACCTGAAGGGACTCAGTTATCTGTCCGAGACCCCCATGTATTTGGCAGAGCTCATACCTCCTCCTGTATTTCCCAGAACTCTAAACCTTTAACATAATCACCAAACGGTCTGTCAGCTTCTTTTCTTCTTCAGCTCCTTCCTCTTCTGCACCATTGTTCCTTGCTACCATCTCATCTTTCCCTAGCAAGATTCCTGGTGAATCCAAGCTCACAGAGGGCCAGTTGCATTGCTTCTGTGTTCCCTGCGTAGACTGATGTTAATGAAAAGTTGGAGGAACATGTACAATCTTGACCTTACTCTACAAGCATACTTCACCCCAGTAGGCTTCCTCAAAAGTAGGTACGTATTGATGGGCACATACAAATATTGACCGATCAGAGAGGTCCAGACATATTATGTTACATTTCCGCATTCTTCATACCTAGCCCACATGGGGGCCATCTGCTAGTAGAAAGTTATTGTCTTCCGCTTTGCTCAGCAAGGTGAGGGTCCCATTGCTCCATCCTATGCCATAGGGGTTCCACCTGGTCAAAAACCTAATCCATGTGGTGATGAACAGTTCTGTGGATATGACTGGCGCCACTGACTCAGGTTGCCAGAGGAAGCCATTTCTCTCATGGCTGGAGTCTCTCTTTTATTGCAGTAAATATGATTAAGGCTCTCAAGAATTAGCAGTCTGGGCCTCTGCATGAGCTGTAGGTGCATAAGCTCTTGTCAGCTCTAAGTGCTCATAGAGGCCAAAGGCTGACTTGGGTTGCTCTAAAGTAGACATCCTATGGCTGGTCAGCTCAATAGCTTTCTAGATACTACTAGATAATATTGACTGTATCTCCATTTGATTATGACGCAACCTTATAGATAAAGTGCATACATAATCACCTGCTTGTAGACACCTGCATTTATGTGCCTTCATCTCAAAACTGAACCCTGCCTCTGGTCTCTCTGTTACAGCCTTTCATAGCTGGTTTCATAGCTGGTATTGACACAGTGAAAACCATCATTCTTCACCTAGGGGTGGCGGGATGCGATTTATGGTCCTTCTGCCACTTTCCATAGAATCTCTTCCCTGAGAGACCAACTTGTTTGTTTAAAAAACAAAAAGGCACTTCTTCTGTCTTCCTTTGTTCCACTGTAGAGATAATGTGCCTGCAAACCTTTCGCAGCATCCACAAGTTGTTGGCCTTTGTCTTGCTTGACTTGGGTCTATATATTTCTCCCAAGGTAATAGAAGAGTCTGAAGTAAAGGGAAATACAAGCCAGAATGTAGTACCTACCATCTGCAGTGGTAGTCAGAGTTTTTCAGCATTCCAGAAAATTTGTAGCCTCGTCTTTTTCTGAGGCTTTTTAACAAACTGGTTACAGACTGCTACAGAGTATTTATTAGTGTGCCATTGACCAAAACAGCAAGAAGCCACGTGGCTTTTGCAATGCAATGAAACTCAAAGGTTATTTTATCTTATCATTGTACTAATTCAAAATACCGTTTACTCCAGGGGAACTAAGTAAAGGCAAGAGCAAGACAAGTTAAAATGCCAAGTCAGTTATATAAATATTTTTTTCTGATTTCTCTCTTAACTTCAATATTTTTTGCAGAAATCAAGGGTAGCCATAGTGGTATTTTTACTTAAGGTATTTTTTCTTTTAATGTATTATAAAAGATAATGTTGAAGGAAGTAATGTATAGGGAAAGTGAATTACTGAGTTTGTGGGGTATCTAAGCAAAGAATTTGAGATTTTCAGTCACTCTTTAGAAAAACCTCTTGCAAAGCTGAAACAGCAAGAATAAATAGCTTAAGAGAAGTTAACAAGCTTTAAAAAAGTAAACTATTAAGCTTTTTACAAATGAATGTTTATTTTTGTCCTCATTTGACTTTGCTCTGCAAAAGCAGCGATATATATTTAGCAGGATGTTTATGGATATCTCTAAGCCTTAAAACTAAATTTCTGCACGATAATCACTGTTTTGTCTATTGTTCAAGAACAATGCATGTTTTCCCCACAGTAACCTGCTTATCCTATCAGTGGGATCAATCCCCAGAGCCAGAATCAAATCAAATACCCCTAAGACTCATTTACTAGGGTAGACAGCAAATTAAACATTTTTCTGGAGAAAAATATGTCACTGAAAGACTTGGTGAAAGATTTGGGAATTTGAGGAGTCTAGAGATAACATTTCTTCTGGAGTACTTGAAGGTTCTCAGTAACCATCAGTACCATATATAGTCTTTGCACTGATGTACAGTCAGTCTGCCTTTGATTTTTCCATGGGTGGGTTATCCACGTTCCTGGGTAAATTGTGCTGCAGATGTGCAGCATTCAAGCTTATGAGGCACCTTGCATCTAAAAACTGTATTTTCATATTTGCGTTTTGCTATCTGCTTCAGTCATCTAATTTATATAGATGTCATGTCATTTGTGTTGCTCTACCCTGTGCAAGGGTGTGCTGTCTAACGACCAGTTTTGATGATGAGTGAAGAAACATGGAGTTGGAAGGAAGAGGAGAAGTGATTTGCTAGGAGGAACACCTTGAACCTGTGGTTTTTGTTTCTTTGGTTTTTNGTACTTCATATATTTAGGCACAGTGATAATTTATTTAATTTACAGCCATGAGTGCTTGAGACATCTGCAAATCGTAATCTTTGATCTGGCAATGCAAAAATGAAAAAGACGCTAATAGTGATTGCTTGTAAAAAATCTGCATTGAGTACTTTCAGCAAGAGTTTTACAATTTTTGAATGGACTTAAAGCCCCAACATTTTTCATATAAAAAATTCACTGATAAGTACTTCAGAGATACTTCAGATTGACTGAAACTGTAGTAGGTCCCTGAAAATCCAAAACTGTGAGAAAGATGCAGCCGAGAGGCTGCCCAATTGAACACTAGCCTCTAGAAAGCACATTCCACAAGTTGTACTCCTCACTAGTCTTGCCCTCTCTGTTGGAAGCAATGCGTCAACTCAGCATTTAAAATTAGTGGATTCTTCTGATTTCAGGTCTTCAGCTGCCACTCTTCGTATCCACTAGATATTTGCGAGAATAAGTTCACTACTCAAGAGACAACCAGACACTCTCTTGCTAAGAAATATTGAGGGAAAAAAAAAGGCAAAGAAAAAATTAATTATTTTATTTTTAGAGCAGGATTTGAATTGGCTTGAGACTGTCACTGAATGAGGAAAAACCAAAGTGTTATGAGAGTATTATCCACCTTCTGTGCAGAATGAAGTGGGTTTCTGTTGGAAATAAATCTAAAGATACTATCAAATATAAGGGAAACTACAAAATGTTTCCTGACAGAAATGTGAGGTATCCGTAGTACGCAGTAGCTGTCCTGTGATGCATGACAGCTGTTTTCTACAAGGCAGTGAACTTGAAGGTGGTGTAGAGGACATTGGGATGTACATACCTTTGTGGATAGTGTCTGCTGTTATATAGATATGCAGTACACCACATAGACTAGTATGGACATATCCTTTTAGCTGATTAAAAAAACCTCCATCTGTCAACAAATACCTGGTAAAATATTTATCCGATCTGTTTCTTGACAATAATGCTGCACCTGCAGTCCAAGATGAACAGTCTCCATTTCTGTTTTATAGTAAACTTATTTACATATGTCTTATCTTTGAGGCCGAACAATGTTTTATATTACATAATTTCACGGTTCTTTTTTGCAGGTCTTTTTGTGCTACGTTTACAAAGAGAATAATGTTTATTCTGAATTCTGTAGCTAAGGATGTTTTGTGATGATGAAATAGACATTTCTTTATACCTAGAAATAACAGTACATCTATGAAGTAGACAGTCTAAGATTTATAATGTCCTTAAATACTCATTTTCTTGCTTTTAAGTACTTGGCTTTTCTAAATGAGGTGATAGATAACTCTATTGCTCACATAGCTAGAAGGGAGGGAACTGGACCAGTGCTTTGCACTTCAGTGTAGTATTTTTACCTGCATTTAATCTGACTGCAAAGATCTCCATGCATTTGAAAAATGTATGTTTGTGCTATTAACCTGTTTTATGATATGCCTGCATAAATACAGAGATTTCAGCAAATGTAAATGCATCACAGTACATATAACCTCCCCGCATTTGTTTCCAATAGATAATGCCTTTTTGTCTTTGTCCTTTTTTAGCAAGTCACTCAATTACCAAAAAGGGGAGTGGGGGGGGATATCAAATTTGTCTTAGCAAATCTTGATATTTCCTTCCATTTTTTTTTATTTTGAAAATTGAACTAATTTTATTTATAAGTTTGTGATAAAAATGTTTTCTAATAAATTTCAAAGTACAGAAAATGATTTAAAACATTTTTATCCATGGTTGGGAAACTCTCTCTTCTAGACATCACTATCAATATGCAGTCCTGTTTTGTGGTATGATATAGTGCGGTATCAATGAATAGATAAATGATCAGAGACATACAGGGCACAACAGATTAAAAACAGGACAGGTATTGTAATATATTTTAATGTTAGAAAGTTATTAAACTTTTAGAACACTCTCCAGTTGTCACAGTACTGAAGATACATGCTGGCTACTTGGAGTTTTCGTTACATCCCTGTGTGTGCTTGGGTTACCCATATGATCCCCTTAATAGTTCCCCTACATGTTAAATAATGGAGAACCTATCACCCATGGGACTGGAAGTCCATTTTTCAATTTTTTTTTTCTTTTTTTCTAAGAGAAAGCAAGGGAAAATCTGTCTCTTTAGTCATTATATAAAGGAATATTTTTGTGTTTAAATAGTTGCACTTAACAGTAACTTTACACACACTTAGTGGTAAATCTTATAGTAAAGTAATGGGAGATTGTATTCCCACATCCACCCGGTACTCATTGTTCTAAATGCTCCTCACTTACACTTGAGGATCTTTCCAGTAGGACAAAACGTGACTTTAAATGAAGTTCCTGAAAGAAAGATGGTGAAAAAAAATCTTGATATCATTACAAGTTGAAATGGGTCTCCGATTGTCCACAGAAAAATCCCTAATGGTTTTATTTTACTACATTGTCTTCAAATATAGCTGAAGGGGGAGATTTTAAGGAGATTTAGTTGAGATGGGGTGGGGGGAGCATTAACAAGACATTTCTAAAGTGATGGGAAAGAAAAATATAGATTTTAGTATTTATTAGTGCTTATCGTTTTATGACTCAATAGTATGGTTTCAGACTTTGCAAAAGCACTGTTGTTTATCATCCCCAAAACTATGATATTTTTCCATTCATGTCAGACTTTCAAGCCGAGCAGGGAAGGAGGTTAAAACAGGACTTCATAAGGGAAGTTTGTAGCTGATTCAGTGGTTACATATTGTCACTGTTACCCTTTGTAACACCAGTTTTCCCTAGAGTCTCATCAACAAAGTAATGATTTAGCCTAGTGTTGCTTTCTTTAAATCATTAGGTACCAGAATGAAACTTTGTCCTCTCATTAAAAAAATAAAGTGCAAAGCGATCATAAAATAATGACATCATTCATCCCGATCTTTCTCTGATACAACTCTCTTCTGGGAGTTTATTGCAAGACAACATTTAACATCTTGTAGTTCTGTAGCTAGTTTCACAAGTCTTGCTGAATAGTGCAAGCTATAGTTTTATAAGTGCTTAATATGGTACTTCTGCCAAAAAAAAAAAAAAAAAAAAG
>VXAL01006776.1:98378-109293 GCA_013399475.1 Chauna torquata | reverse complement strand
GGATCACCTGCTCCTGCGTGGGCTCCTCTCCAGGGGCTGCAGCTCTGGCCTGGGGCCTGCTCCTGCGGGGGCACTCCATGGGCTGCAGCCTCCTTCAGGCCCCATCCACCTGCTCCTCCGTGGGCTCCTCCACGGGCTGCAGCGTGGAGATCTGCTCCATGTGGTACCCCATGGGCTGCAGGGGGACAGCCTGCTCCACCATGGGCCTCACCACGGGCTGCAGGGGAACTTCTGCTCCAGTGCCTGGAGCACCTCCTGCCCTCCTTCTTCACTGACCTTGGTGTCTGCAGGGCTGCTCCTCACTCCTCTCTCCCAGCTGCTGTTGCACAGCAGTTTTTTCCCTTTCTTAAACCTGCTCTCCCAGAGGCACAACCAGCATCGCTCACTGGCTCAGCTCTGGCCAGCGGTGGGGCCCTTTTGGAGCCGGCTGGAGCTGGCTCTAGTCTGACATGGGGCAGCTTCTGGGCTCTTCTCTTAGAGGCCACCCCTGCACCACCCTCACCTCCCCCCCACTACCAAAGGCTTACCTTGCCATGTAATCCCACTACAGGTGCTGCTTTCTATTTGTCTTGTATGGGAAGGTTTAAAGCAGAAATTTTCAAGTTAGTATTGCCGCTCCTAACTTTAAGTTTAGAAGCTTAAATGCATCAGGGAGGGAATAGATCTCCAGTTATTCCTTTAAGAAAATTTTCTGGATACTCCTTTGATTGAAAGTGACCATAGTCTAGCTCACAACTGAGTCCTTTGTCTGTCTAGTAAAGTATATGGTTTTATGGGTTACATTCTGTTGTCTCTTGAGAGGAAAGTTATTTTCCCTTGCCTGAAAAACAAGCACATTTGTTTTAGAAAGCCTAGAGTCTCTTACTTCGTATCTAGAGTATGAATGTACTGTCAGCGTCCTTATGAAACAGGATCTTCCTTTAGATGTGACAGGAATTTCCCAAGTAAACTTTGAATTCCATTAATTAACCAAACAAAAGCAAATCCACCATTCAAAGAAGATAGCATAGCAGAAGCTGTGCCATTTTCTGCAACTTTTCCCACAATTAGTCTAGGAACAGGTGTAAAGGATGATTTATGCATCCCATTACTATAATTCATTTTTTTCTATTATTTATCATTTTTCTGGAATACTGTATACAAATAATCATGCTACTTCATTAAAGAGAGGTTCAACTAATTTCTTTCAGAGGGTTGCTAAAATATTTAGAGCAACTCAGTTCTGTGCTCTTAGCACTTGGGTGGTAGGGTTTGCTATGACGAGCAAATCTCTTGGCAACTCCTATACCATAACATAAAGTATGTGGGTTAATCTCTAAAATATGAAACACTTCCTTCAAGAAGGCTCATAGCAATGCATGATGGAGACCCTTTTCATCCTTGCAGTAGGATGGTTGTAAGTTTAGGATGAAAATATAATTGTAGCATGCTGTCCCAGACATCAAGGTCTTTCTCGCTCCCAGCAGACACTTTACTTACGGAAGTTCCCTGTAACACAGCAAAGTGGGTGCTACATGGCTTTTTTTAGGATGGGTCACACAGGGTTCTTGCACACAGTGGCTTATCTGTGACTATGGCATATCAATCTTTCACACTGGAGAGACTTCTTCCAAATTTTCCCCTTCTAGCAGGCAAAAAAATTTCAGGTGTACAAGAATATGTTACAAGAGTAACATTAGAATTTGACCCTCTTTTTTTCCCCTGCATGGAAGATGGACATGGAGTGATATGGTCTTTCCCCATGTTACAGTCTTGTATTTTATGCTAGCCCTATTCTATTATTAATGGGAATGTCAGAAGGATTACTTAACAAAAGGACAGATGGTAAAACTACCAGGAATACAGTGATAACACACACAGTTAGGTGCTTCCAAATTTATACTGAAGCATCTACGTGCAAACTGAAAATCAGAAGTACAAACAGCAGCCAGAACTTTACCAGATCCTAGCGCAGGCAAATGGACTTTGAAGTTCAGTGGCAGTGGGCATTACTGAGGGGAGTTCCTGCCCACAGTATTTAAAATGTAATTAATTTTTGTTATGATGGAATTAAGGAGGGGATGTTGAGGGGAGGGAGAGAGGGAACGAACAAGTTATTAATACCCTAAAGGTGAAAAAACGTATTAATTGATGTGTTTCTTTTGGCATTCACTATTCTAGACTAACCACAAAGAGGGGATTATGTGCTAGATTCTGTTAGCCTGAATTCTCAACAGTGAAACACCTTTCAAAGGCCAATGAAATTCTTCCTTTCCGCCAGAAATTCTAATATGGCCCATAAAGTTTATACAGTCTCACCACCTATGTACTGATGGCACATCAAATTTTCATGAAACTAGAATGGCAGGCTTTATGTGGCTAATAGCCACTTTTAGTTGCAAAGTTAGAGCTCTACATTCCATGAAACCTTAGGTACAACTCTGATCATACCAAATACAAGCTTGCAAACCCTACCGAAAATAAATTTTAGGTGTTGTGAAACCTACAGATTCCATGGGCACAGCCAGAAGAGGCTTTTGTATAGATATTTGCCAAATAACTAGTGTTCAGCTGAATGCTGAAAAACTAGAAGTGATCTTCTGCCAAAGATGATTTGGAAGCCAACCGATTAATAAATGGTGCTCAGGTAAACCCTTGTACATAGTCATTTATTCCCTTCAAACATTAACAATAAGGAACTAGAGTTCTAATAATTACTCAGTGTCATAGCCTCTAGGAAAGAAAACAATGGGCTGAGTTCATCCCTGGTGTAACCACAGTTAAAATTGCCTTTTGCAATTATTTATAACATCTTTTAGGGAGCAGCAAATTGAGTCTGGCATTGCATTTGTTCAAAGACCATGTATTAGTAAGCCTTTATTTCTATCTGTCCTCTAAAGCCTCCTGAAAAATTGGCATAGAGTGCCATCAGGGGTGTTAAATCATTAAATCTGTCTCTAAACACACTACATCTATTTCTATAAACTTTCCCCAATTCCTTTTTATTCATTTTTAATTTGAGTCCAAATTGCAAGAATTTAATTTCTTGATCTTAGTTTCTTTCAGCAAATAATGATATTGAAGTTATGCTGGGAAACGTTGCAGTTTTATCAAAGCAATTTTGCCTGTATCTAAACTCGTTATCTAGAGTTTTTAAAAATACTTCTGGCAGGTCATTTACAGATAGTCTGTCAGAATTTTGTTCAGAAATATTTTGTGATGTTTTTAGCTGTTTACCAAAATTGCTTGACTCTTTTTCTCAGATTCATGACAAATGAAAGGTCACTTGAAAGTTGCTTGTTTCAGAGGCATCCTTGACTGCCTTCCATAATATGTATTAAGAAGCCCAGGTCAGTATTGCATTATTTTTGCTCTCTTATTGGACTACCAAAATTTTTATTGATAAGTGGAAGAAAATGAGATTTCAAGGGAACAAAATCAATTCTGATTTCTGCACATGTTCCTAAAATACTTCTGATATTTTTCACAGTTTGCTGGTAATGAACAAGCTACTAGTCCAAGCACTCCTGGAAGATAAATGAAAGAAAAGCAAATTCAAAGATTCCATCCAAAAGTGTATAAACATAAATTCAGTCCTCAAGAATGTCAATTGTTGCTTGATATCCTTGTAGACGTTGATAAGAGCAGTGGGTCTTCAGTCTTTCAATGTTATTGATATACTGTATTTAAGCCCTTTTTCTTTTCTTTAATCGGCTAAATGTATTATGAAGATTGTGTTATAACAAGGTATTTTTTCTTTTTACTAGGTACGGAGAGAAAAAAAAAAAGGAATATGAAGCTGGGTAAATATATTAATTCTGAAAATCAGGATTTTGACACAGCCAATACAGGTTGGGAAGAATTAAATTTTAAACACAAACAATGAGACAGCAATTCATTTTATGCTTTATACAATTTCATTTTACTTTATACAATATAATAGCCACTAATGACAGAGGAAGTCTTTGCATTGATTTCAATATTCAGTGAGTTGAATCTACCAAGGAACACTTCTTTAACTCATAAAAATGTCTTCCTGATGCATCTTTCTTATACAGATTTCCTGATGTCTTTAAAGTGTATTATAGCTTTCCAAACCTGAAGTGGTATTTGAAGTTCTACTGATGTTTTGGGTGGTTTTGCCTTTTTTTTTTTTTTTTAATTGTTTTTAATCTTGGTGTAGTTTTGTATATTTTAGCTCTCATTGATAACCTTTTACTTAAATACAACTTTTAGTTGAGAATCTAAATTTCAGATTATTATTGTATGCATAAAGACAAGAAGTTGGTCTGAATTACTGAAGAAATACTGAAAAAGGCTTTAAAGACAAAATACTTAAAGAGCTGAGATCAGTGAGGCCATAAGTAATTGCAGCTTGAGTTTACTGAAAAAGGACGTATTTTGTGTAATCACAGATGGAGAGAATGGTTTGGGCATGTTCATTCTTTTGTTAACATGTTCTCTACTTAATGGAAATGAAAATTGACATCAGTAGAGAAAACATTTTTCTGGAAAGCTCTTTCTGATGTTCAAGTGCAGCATCAAATGTTGATTGCCACTGCACATTTTATAAAGCATTTGAAAGATGTATTACCATCTGACAACCTCCTTAAACCATGCAAGACATTTTCTGCTACTAAGAGAATTTCATTTGAACATCTTGTGAGAAGGCTTGCTTTAAAGTAGCAAACCTTCAGCCTTGACCCTCCACAGCTCTGATTGATGCCCTTGTGCCTTCTCCATCTATGCGTCAAAAATGACCCGTGTATCCATCAGTTTGGTCATTCTGTAGTATGAGACTGAAACTGGTAAGAAGTGGATTTAGATCTATGCCTTTAAACAATTTCTGCCATAGAGTAGTCAAATGTAATGGCCAGCTATAAGCAAAGATACTAAACCTTTCATTTTGTGAGAACAGAAGTCAGGCTTCTGTCACTCTTGCTCCTCCAACTTTCTCTGCAAAGCCCAAACAGGGACAGCAATGGGCCGTGTGGGAGACCTTGCACCTCCACCTCCACCTGCTCATGCTGAGCTGGATGAGGATGCAAAAAGTCCTGTCTTCTTGTTGAAAAAAAAAAAAGCTGAAAGACAATCTATTTCTCTCCTTCACATGCTAGTGCCATAGTGTAGATGAGAGTGTTGAGTGCCTTTCATGGGGGAAAGCAAGGATCACGTGTTCATGCTGCAGGGTGGGGTATGTGCTGGGAGCGAGGAGATGTGAAAACGCATGGACAACCTGAACTTCTTCTAACATGCAACAGAAACCTGTGTGCTTGGAATATCTCCACAAAGAAGTCATTTTAATTTTGATGTATTGATTTATAATTAAAATAGTAATTTTAAACTCCTCAAACATGACTTATTCCTTGGGGTAGGACAGTAGTGACTGACAGAAGACATGATGGTGTCACTGTAACTGTATCTTTAGTAGGGGCAATATCCCTATAATTGTACTGGTGGAAACACTCTTCTGATTGAAATATTTAGGTGAGTATAAAGTTGTCCTCTGCTCACATGACTTAGCTAGGGGTAAAGCTTCATTATGACTGCTTCTCAAGATGTAATTTTTGTTATCACCCCAGCATCTGTAGCACACAGACGATGGCAGAAGTTGAGGGACAGAGGGCTAGGGATCAAGTGTACCCAACAGACGGAAAAGTGTTTCCACACGGGTGCTGACAGGGCTTTCTTCACCTTAGTAGGATTGAGCGTCTAGGAAGAAGAACTTGAACCTAAGACAGGGACAGAAGGGATCAAGATGCCAACTGCTATTCCTCTTAGGAACTTTCAATAGACAGAAAAGAGCAATGATTTGGCAGGCCCCCAGTCAAGAATCGCTGAAAGAAAAGGGTCTGTCTGGCACTTTAATCCAATCCTTACAATAGACTCAAATAACTGTATCAGGGATGAGTTTCTTGTGTGTACACATATATTCATATATATATATAGTATATATGTTGCATGTATCTTTATATATGTGTGTGTTTACCAGTAAAAATTTTCAATTACTTATGGTTTACCAAACATACTGTAAGCCTCACAAGTTACTGTAACTGTGTACTTTGTTAAAAAAAAAAAAAAAAGAATTGTAGCCATTTTTTGAAATGTGTTATTACCCAAGACATTATAGAGACTTCTGTGGAGTGGTGACACTCCATCGCATAAATACTTGTTTCAGTAACTTAAGAAACTGGATTATTTACTGAATGGAATATATATAAAAGATTTCTGCTACTAGTCTCCTGTGAAAATCTGCATCTGTCACTTTATCACTAAAATCTGTACTTCCAGTATGAAGACTACTGGCATCTTCAGACCTGCTGGTAATCTAACATGACAATGGAGCTGGGAGGCCTGGGCCTCAGCTATATACAATGTGTGCTTGTCTGCCTATATAAAATAGTTACTTATCTGTACAATAATTACAGCTATTGAATGTTGGGAAAATGAAATGTAAAAGACAAAGATTAAACAGAAGTCTGTTTATACACTCCAACTTTAAATATATATATATAGCATATGCTAAAATACTATGAAATCTCTTTGAAGTTTTTAATTATTTTCCATCTGTTATTTTCAAATACTGACCCTTGTGATAGGATAAGATTAAACAGCTCATTGTGTCACTGACTCTTGAAAAATCTCTGTATACTTTCTTCACTTGAAAGTAACGTGCATTTGTGTCCTATTCTGTGGCTTTGTGGAGTGCTTCTCCTAAAAAGAAAATGGAAGTCTATTGAAAGAAAAAGTCACTGTTGCTTAAAAACAACACCAATTTCTGAGAATTAAAAAGCGTATCAGAAAGCATATAGCTCTTGGCTTAAATTGTTCAGCCTGGTCTAATATTCTTCAGAGCAGTTCAGGAGGGAGCCATTTCCTCCTTGTTTTCTAAGTCTATGCCCCTAAAGATTTGGTAATGGATGAGGATAAAAACATTTTGATGATAAGAGGTTTACAATGGAGTCATTGTCAAATTTGTACCTCGAGGGCTCTACTGGGGGCCATTGTGATACCTGTTTCCTTTCTGCTAACGAGTGGATCCTGTTTCTTACTGAGGTATAGTGAGAGATCAGTATAGCTACCCAAGAGCTAGCAGTGGCTCATCTTTCTTGTCAGCCTCCCTGTACTCTCTGTGACAAAGTGAAAGGCTTTGGAAAAACCAGACTCATTCAATGTAATTGAACTAAATGGATAATAGGACACTTATTAGAGCATTAAACAGAAGAATACTCTTTGCTGGCTTTTGCAAAGACTACAGCTCTTTGTCATTTCATAATAGACATTCACTTCGGAGTCTATTCTTTTTTGTGTGCATTGGGATTTTTAAGATGTTTAGCTCCCATCAATATTAACGGGAGTTGTGCAAGTAAACCCTGGGAATTTGGAAAAATAAAAAATGATGCTTTTGTGTTTCTAGGAAAAATGTAACTAAAAGCCTAGAAAAACTCAGAGCCTGTAATAGTTAGTTTCTATTATGGGACTATGTTAGAGGTGAAAAAAAGCTCAAATTGTAAATACAACCCAACCACATAAGGATAAATTCTACAGTCCTAACTTAGACTAGATAGTAACTTGTCCTTCAAACAACCTATCTGTCCAGTTCTGTCAGCTCTTTGTGGAGTAAGGCAGCTGAAAATAAAGCAGTCTAGCTCAGTGTGATCCTCTGTTTCCCGATCTGAAACCTTCATATATATTTCTCATACAGGGTATTATCTTGTTCTGTTGGCATCAGTAAGAAACGTACTTTTCAAAATGAGGAATCAGGTTATTTAATGTTATGATTTGAAAATACTGGTAATGCTGGTAATTTCAGTTTTCTAGTTCACCCCTGCAGAGATCCAATAATACTTTGCAGCTGATTGGTGTCTTTTATCCTCAAAACGCTTTGCAAATGCTAAAGCAGACTCTCTTGTCATTTAATCAATGCATGAGCATAAGCTAGAACTAGCTGTGAAACTGTTAGTGTTCACAGCACTTGTAAATTTCGGCAAAAACAGGAAGAGATGATTACTGGTTAGAATTTACCGGTTAGAAAGTATTTCATCTGTATACCTCACTGTTGTTAATATCAAAACTTGCATGACAAGATTAATCTTGTAGTAAAAGAGTCCCAACCTCTTGTGTTTTTCTCCATGCCATCTCTCTTGTTTTACAGGTGGATAAACTGAAGTAGGAGTATGACTGTAAATTGCTCTAGTCCGAAAAGTGAGTGGAAGTCAGAACCAGAATTAACATTCACTTACCACTGCTGCCCTTAACTGAAGTGTCTCACAGTCTTTCAGAGTAACTGTTTCTTGTGAACCTGGCTGGCAATTAAAATGAAAGTATCTGAGTGAAGAAGGAACAGGGGAAAAAAGGACAGGTAATACAGTTCTGCATTCTCTTTTTATTAATAAATGGAAACACAGAGGGATTTGTCTGGCATAGAGGGCAGCCTGACTGTGCTTTGTCTCCCCGCTTAGCTGCTACAGTAGCTGAAGAAGTGTCCTATTTGTCCCTCATGGTTTCCTTACTAAGTTGTTACAATGCTTTGTGCATTTGCTTCACACTTATAAAAAGGTA
This sequence comes from Chauna torquata, assembly GCA_013399475.1. Lineage (NCBI taxonomy): Eukaryota > Metazoa > Chordata > Aves > Anseriformes > Anhimidae > Chauna > Chauna torquata. The sequence continues at coordinate 100,752 of VXAL01006776.1, read as the reverse complement.
GGAATTTTTCCCCACAAGGTATTACAGAATCGAGCAGTAGACACCTGCTCACTGCTTCAGTGAAACTTCTGTCCCTTGGAGTCACTTGTGGCTGTACTAACAGTAAGAACAAAGCTGGGTTTCTTCAGGCAGCAAGTTAGTTTTTCTATTAGTTGTTTGCATCTGTCTTAAATAAGCAAGCCCTAGTTTTCAAAAAAATAGATTGCTTAGGGAAGCAGCTAAATATACACTTAATAGGCCCAATTCCCATCTCATTTACCCTTATGTAGTCAGAAATAAACTAAATAAACTCATCTAAATTAGAATAGAGTTATATCAAAGTAGAACCCAGCTTATAGGAGAAATCAACCCATTACATTTGGGGATCCTTTATTATGCTTTCTTAAAGACAGGACACAGACTAATAAAACTGTTACTGTGTAACTGCAAATGATATTTTAGTAAGACTTTCAGTGACATAGCTGTCCCTTTTGATTTACTGGGTATTTATACTGAGATCTTTTGAATGCCTGCAGTAATCCTCCCTCTTTTTTTAATAAATGGGAACATTTCATTTTTTTCCACTAGATGGCTACATGGAAAGCAGTTTTGCAGCGAGCAGAGGCAGGCAGCATTTTTCCTGGTGTCTGTTCACTGTCTTGAGCCCTACCAGGCTGGGGCTTCAGGTAGGAGATTTCCCTCCATTATATTAGCTGCACAAAGAAAGCTTGCAGGCTGGAGCCCCTGGATCTTTTTGAATAATACTAATAAAACAGTAAAGTTTAAAACCATGTTAGACACCGGAAATTTGGGAAACTTATTTGCCTTTTTTTTTTTTTTTTTTTTAACTTTTTCAATTCAGTCTGTGACTACTTGATGCAGTTGAGCTTCCAAAGCCTAAAAATTCTGTTCGATAGGGGCTGGAGGAAGTCACTGCCTTTGAGGAACCTGCCTCAGTTTGCAGTGTATCAAACAAGATGATTCATTTGATCCTCTCTTAATTCTGTACTGCTTTGCATGCTAAGGCCACTTTCAGCAAACTGTAGGTTCCTACCAGCAGATTGATGGAAAATCCTGAGTGTTGTGTGCAGTAGACCTTGTCATTGGCCCCTGTTATGTGGCACATATATAAAGAGGTATAGTCTCGTGCAGTTTATGCTATGCAGCATATTAGACCATAATGCTACGGCAATTAATTCTAGATCTCTGCCTGACTTTATGACCTGCAGTACCACTTTCATTCAGAGCAGGTGTGGTCCCATGACTTTGTTTTCCCCAAATTACCCAGAAAACCTTACTCCAGCTTTCTAACAGCTGTAAAAGGACATAGAGTACCTGCTTGAGTATAAAACCTGCCAGGACAACATTCTCTTCTCAATACTTTCTGCACATATTTGAATTAGGACGGTGAATTTGTACTAGGTCAGCATTTGGAGTTATGTGATAGTGGTGTTTTTGATCTTGTGGTAGAAGCCCAAAGCTATTGCTTCACTGTTGTGTTTTTTATTCTGGAACCAACTTAACTGAAAGGCATGATTATGGTCTGGTTTTAACTGGGACCAGAGAGACAGGGCAGGTAAGATTTCTTTCATTTCTTTTAGCTAACAGCTGTGCATAGGAAACTTTTCCTAATTATAAGAACTTGCTTTTTTTAATGTTCTTTTTATTATTGGACAGCAGCACGTGATGGAAATAATCATTATTTGCATTTTATAAATTGGGAATTGGAAGCATCCCCTACGAGAAGACTTCCTCAATGCCTTCCAGCCTGCCTGTGGCAGACCTGGGAAGAATAGAGATAAAATGCCATGAATCCCAAAAGAGGTGGGGAAGGGGGAAAAAAACAAGCTGTAATGTCCCAGGGGTTTTAGTCTGGGGGTTTGGCTGGAGGGAGTAATGTAGCTAATGCGAGTGGAAAAACTACTGACTTCTTTACTGGCTTTAGTTGTGCAACTCAGGATGTAAACAGGCAGACATCCTAGAAAAAGATTTCTTTAAAGCCTTATTTGTACCTAAGCAACATGCTGAATCTGGAACTTACTATCCAAAAACAAAGAGTAACCAAAAAATAAATTAACCTAGAGCAATGGTGTTGTATCATAAACAAAATAGACTCTGAAAGTATGGACAAGTCCTACTTAATTTTTATGATCCAATTTCCTAGATATAATACAATATTTTAGTCAAGACAATCAGATAGATGTCTGTATATGAAAGTTATACCTGTATATCAGTTTTAATTCTGATGTATGTTATTCAAGCCTCGGTCTTATCATGGGGCATGGATCCACTTTGTCTATTACCCTTTTGAGCTGCAGCAACAGCTGAAACTCTCCTCACAGGCCAAATTTTTGGTGGGTTTTGTGAACTTATCCCTCCTCCCCACCCTCCCCCT
>VXAL01006776.1:49536-98320 GCA_013399475.1 Chauna torquata | reverse complement strand
TGTAGGTGTAGAGATAGAAATAGTCATCTTTAAAGTTCACAAAATGAGTGTAAGTCAGACTTTTCTACTGTTTAATTTTAAAATATTTATGAAGGACGACCTGCCATTTTTCTTGCAGACTCAATTATGCTGTGTGGGAATATAGTTCTTCTGTGCCAGCGGTTTCTGGTATATTCATTGCTTTAATGAAACTCTATTCTATAGCTTACATACAGCTAGGGAACAAGGGTGAGAACCGAGAATTGCCCACTGCATCATCTGATTCTGTATGCTGTATGAAATTCCACATATTGGAAACTTGTGGTCAGAGCTAAGGTAGTTCTTACACAAATTCCAATTCTTATTTCTATTTTATCAGTAGCTGTGATTTGGCATGGCCAGCATATATCTTGAGGTAGAGAACGGTGATGATGTCATTGGAGGGGGACAAATCTGGACTGGTGCATGCACAAGTGACTGAGAGGGTCCACACTTCAACAGCTGTGTTTCTCCTCTAATTTACCAAGATGAGACTTGCTACTGCTCTTGCTGTCCCTATTCCTAACACGCTCTTCTAGCCTACCACTACAATGCCAGTATTCAAACTGCCCACCTCTACCCTAGTTTATCTTTTCTGACTTGTCAACAACTAAGGACTCTGTGGCCAACCCATGCATTACTTTGTACCACCAGCCATTTAAAAACATCTTTTATGTAATTCCCAGGGCAGCCTTGTCCCAGGCAAGGCTACTTTTTATTAGAATGTGAATTTGATATTTGTTTTTAGATAGTAAGTGTGAAAAAAAGACAGAAGTTTTACTTCGTATAACTTAAAGCCAATATTTCAAGGAATAATTATGCTAATGGATGAGATCCTCAGTTCCCATGCAGTAACATTATGAAGAATCAGGGATTAGAATAAATGCATTGATTGTAGCATTTCCAGCATTTGTGTTAGCCCTAGGGACCTCAGTCATAGTTATAAGGCACCACATAAATACGTAGAATAAATTCAATTCCTTTCTTCAAGCCCTTACCCACCTCATGAAGTTCAACTCTTCAACAGCTGTGAGGTCTCCAGTTCTTAAACTTAAAGAAGAGTTGAGGGCTTCTGTTGAGTGAGCCGTTTCTGTGTACATTGTCACTGGAAAAATAGGACAATAAACAGGTGATGAAAACAAAAGGTCCATGAAGTGAGGGGGTGTTACTAAAGAGTAGAGGGTTATAGCTTGTGAGACCTCGTTCTCATTCCTAGCTTTCTCAATGCATCTCACGATTGGTCTTGGAACTCAGTGCACCTTGCTTTGCTTCTGCTTCTCCATCTATAAGCATCCATCTTTTAAGCCACTTCAAAATCAGATAATGATAGTATAAGCATGAGGTGTTAATGGTGAACACAGAGTGATGCTGCTAAACTCAAAAATCATTTTGTTCACCTTACCAATTCATCTCGGAATTACTGGCATGTTAAGTCTGTTTATCCCATGAATGACTTGCATTAACTGGAGCTGAAATATGTATAAATTGTTACTTTTTCCAGCTCTGGCTGCCAAAGACGCTAAATACACAATGACTATAACTATATTTCAGATCACTACTAATCAGCAACAATGAGGCTAAGAGGTGAAATGCTCTTGTCCATTATGTGGAGACAGTAACTAGAATAAAAACTCAGCCTTAAATAAACCAATGGACAGACAAAAATCTTGCTTTCTGTGAGTAAGTTACAATCGTGTTGAGCAGCACTGTGCATCCCTGCCAGAGGAATGTTCTTAAGTTGGCATTAAGGGCAAGGAGCTCTGAGCTGCACCGCTGACTACCGTGGATGGGAGCCAAGTGAAGCACCTGTGTTAATTCTTGTTAATTGCCTCCTAGCAGGCACTGGCTCCGTGCAGGCTGCTCAAGAAGAACCAGCTTCAAAAGTCAGCTCCACTGGAGGAAAAAAAAAAAAAAATTCAGCAGCAATTAGGAGATGGTCACCCAGAAATGAAATTTATATTCAGTCACAAACAGTAGTCATGGTTAGATTCCCCACAATCTCCCTTCACTTTGCATACGTTCCCAGGCAATAGAGAGGCTAATCAAAGCTCGTTGCTCCGACAGCAGTTTTTTTACTGTCTGTACGTTTTCCTTATTGCATGCAGGGGCTGCTGTGGGAAAAACATGAATGCAATCAGTAGCTGCACAAAGTATATCGGGGAATACTGCCAGGGCAGCCAGTTTTCTCTTCACTTGTTGCAGCTCTGTGAGTAGAATCATAATTCCTGTGTATGGGGGGGGCGGGCAGAGGGGACAGCACCCTACAATAATAATGGAACTCAAAAAAGCCAGAAAACTTAGAGCTAACTCTGACAATTCTGTGCAACTCAGAGTGCCAGGCTACCTCAGCTAATGTGAATGGATTTCAGCAAAGCTGTGAAGTTCAAATACTCTTTCAACAGATACTTGCTGTTCAGAGAACCTCCACCCCAATGCATGCCTACTGATTAGTTAAATTTGATAAGCGGCTATCACTCCTATTTCTGTATTGCTTTTCATCAACTTAGTGTATATTCCCCATGTTCCTTTCCTGTCGTGTTTTGATAACTTAATTTCTCTTAGCCTCCCTTGTTCTACTTCCAAGCACTCAGTTTCCCAAATTCCTTTTCAATCCATCTTCCAGTGCTGGAGAAATGCTTTCATTTCCACAGGACTCTGCAGCTTTGTATTTGATGTCATATGTACTGTAGGTCCCTCTGAATGCGTTCTCTGTTGTATCGGTTGCTGAAGCTTAGGATGCTTATTCTACACCCAAGAGAGGGGAAAACAGAGTTGGGTGGAATTTTTCAAAACTGAAAAAGTTTACTCTGAATATCATACTCATGCAATTTTGTCCTAATTTATCTGAGACTGCAAAGTCCCACTGTTAATTATTTCTGACGTTAATTAGTAATTCTCAACATGGGCCACAATAAGGCTGATGGCGTACAGTTTGACTAGAAGCTGGACCCCACTACAATGGAGTCTTCAACTTATGATATTGGGAGATATTAAGGCAAATTGCAAAGTCTAAAGACTTAATTCCTGCTTAAGGTCTGGTTGTTGGTGTGCAGGCATCTGTGATGGCCTTTAGCTGTCCGCATTTAGACATCTAAATTTTCTACAGTCTAGAGGTACATGTTGGGACTGCCCATCTAGTCAACAGCAAGAAAGCAGTATTATGGAAGTACAGTGACTCATACAAGGTAGATGTCTAAAACTTTGCTGTGCAACTATCTTTCTCTCTGCTGTCCATAAACGACATAAAGTGGACCACCAGATCAGACAGAGACAATTAATCTCTACTACCTGGGAAGAGTTGACAGGTGTTGGTGCCAACAAAGCACAAGCTGCACCATTTTTCTGGCATGTGTTCCTTAATGCACTTTATGTTCCTCAGCAGCTTTTTTTTTGGTTTGTGCCTCTGTTGTAACTGGTTTGGTTTGGCTCTGTTGCAGAACTTCCTTTTTCATTGGGAAACACTACATGCAAGATGTACTTACCTTTTTTCCAACTTCACAGCAAAATAGTCGTGTTTGAAGACCATAAAACAAATAAAGATGATTCAGTATTTAATCTTTCATCCTACTGGGTGAAAGTTATTCATGAGGTTTGGATCTAAACGCTGGGGGGGAACAGGGTAACTCTTTTTCCTATAATGCAATAATACATAATGATAATTTTTTTTCCACATTCAAATAAATTTGAAACTTAGCAAGAATATTCCAGTTGTCATGTACTCAGCAGTGTGTCTTTCTGTAATTTGATCCAAGATCAAGTTCCCAGAATAGGTGAACACTTGTGGATTAACGCACAGACTCACATGCAGGCTACAAGGGCTACTGCTAGAGTTCTGCAAATAACTTTTTTCCTTTCAAAGTGCCAACAAATTATGAGAAAAGAATATTTCAGAGTAGAAGAAATCAAAATGGCATTAATGTCAAGATGGCACCAATTGACTTTCCGGTTAAGAGGTGATATTTCAGTCAAAGCAGTATAAAACATTTGCAAGTAACTTCATGTTTTCGTAGTTAGTTTTTTGTTGGAAATAAATCTAAAAATTCTAAATTGATTAAAAGATTCTACTAGGATTTTTTTCCTAAAACAACTTAAATTGTAATGAGCACTTCATTCAATGTGAACATTTGTTTCTTAAATAAAAGATTTAATAAAAATAATTTACTTGGTTGATGTTGCAAAACATGAGTCTGGAGAGATCTACACACAGAAAAGGAAACCCAAGTAGCAACCAGAGGCAAAGGAGAGCAAAGAACTTCTGAGTTTGAATTTTATATCCAGGGAAAGATTAAAAAAGCATGTAGTAAATTTGCTCATTTCTCTACTTTCATCTTCACAAACCTTACTATCACCCTACTATTACTGCAGCATATGAACAAGCACCGTGTGTAGAAGGTGGGGACTGAGCTGTGTTTACATCAGGTAGCTGCCTGGGATATTAATTAGTCTGAGGATCCCCAAGCATCAGCTGAGGAGCTTACAAGCCTCCTTAATGGGAGGAAGGCACTTGCTGAGGGAGATGACCTCCTGAGGCCCATTTCCCAGGGTGGGCCAGAAGGCTTTTCCTAAAAACACCAATGCCCTGTCCCCCCTGCATCGTTGTTTCCCTTAGTCCTGCCCTCGCTGGTTTCCTTTTCTCCCCCAGAAGGCAATGGTTATAGAAATTGGTCAAAAGTGTTGCTGACTCGCTGAAGAAAGATTTTTATCCTGGAAGGTTGCTTACGGGAGGCAAGGAGGAATGTATGCTCATGCTGAACGAGCCATGGCTGAATGCATTCCCTGGGCGTCACGTTGTGTGCCCTCAAATTACAGCGGTCGTTACTCTGTTTGGCTTTAATTGTGCACGTGGGTTGATCTGTTTGAGACTGATGAGAAACTTATTCCTAACAAAGAAACATTCAGGGGACACACTTTCCACCAATGTATACGATAGATAAATTAATTAATGCTGTTCACACACACATACACACACATACACATCCCATCTCTTTCTAGGGGAGGAGGCTTAGAGGAAGATCAGAAGTGGAAGAAAAATGAGAAATGAGATTCTATGAGAATGTTCTGAGGTTACTTTTTCCTGATTATTATTAGAAGCAGTTAAGCCTTTGAAGGGGAAAAGGTGCTATGTGATCAAATAAAAATAACATAATAGCAGCAATGTAAGTGCATGTACAGTTACTCTAAATTGATTTAAACTGACAGGAGGAAGTAACAAATGCTTGGTTCCCTTGAAAAATAGAATCTATGTATTTTCTTCATTTTTAAGACCTGAAAGAGAAAAAGGTTAGTATCTTTTAAATATTAAAGTGGTTTCATTTTGCAGAGTTCAAAATATATCTTCATATTTGGGTAGAGGGAGAAATAGGTTTCCTTTCATGTCTTTAAAACAAATAGTTATAAAATAACAATCAGAAGAGTAGAGTTTAATGTAGAGCTTTTGGTAAATGAAAGTACTGACAATCACTTCAATTGAAAATAAAATCTGCAAGAAGATGTCAAATTAAAGACAGGTTGTTGACCTAATCACAAAACAGTTTTTACTTTACATTCATTTTCGGGAGGGTAAAAAAAAAAAAAACAAATAAAAACAACAACAACAACAAAAAAACACTCTTTTGGTAAAAAGCTTTCAGAGAAAAAGTCAAATTTTCTCAAATCAAGTTGCAGTTTCAGGGGAGAGTTGTTACATTCCACAAAGAAAATCATACTTAAAAACTAATTTCTTGTGAAAACTGGCTTCAGTTATTTTTTCTTAGTTGTTCCTAGCTGTTCTGGAAGAAACAGCTGTATTAAAAATGTGAGACATTCAAAAAATAAAAATTTTGATAACATGAATAACATTGAAAAAAGTTGATTTACAGAAGACTATATAACATCATTTTCCTTTGAAAAAATTATGGCCAGCTGTATTTAGTACCCTTTAATTATGCATTTGATCCAGAAAGTCATTTATTCATCCTGCTTTCCCCAGCTGATTTCTGACTGAGTAGCTCTAAAGAATACTGTGGTAACTGGGTCAGCTGTATTTTTGGTGTGACTTGAAAGAGAGAATAAGTTTTCCTCCCTAAGGAAAATTTGGAGTGTATTTGGTTTCGGCTGTGAGAGGAAAGAGTCCAAAACGAAGGAATCAGGTATGAAAACATGTAGAGTTCTTGTTTTCTGGAAGAGTTTATATAGGACAAGATAAAATGATGTTTGCATCACCACAGCTACTAGTTATTCTGCGTGTCTACGCTCTTTGCTTTGGGTGAGGAAACGTCCGACTGTTAGCAGCTTTCAGGAACCTATACCAATACGTAGGCAGCACTCAAAGAAAATTCAGCTGGAAGAAAAATGATGTGACAAACTACTACTTTTACTTCTGTGAGAAATTCACCCTCTGATGCCAAAGATTTGTAAACTTTTACACAAAAGCTTTGTCTCCATCAGTGATAAGGCAGAGCCTTATCACAAACACCATTATTTCTTCTCATGACTGGCAACAGGATAAAAAGAACAAAATGATGGCGCTAACAAGAGCCCGGTGCAACAAACAGAGAAAAGCCGTCAAGGACATCTTATCACCCAGTTGTTTTTGACTAGACCATTGGTCTAGTCTTTTATTTTAAACCTTACACCTTGCGTCTTGTGGAATCAAATAAATTTAAAATAAGGAACCTAGGTACTGGTGCTTTGCTTTTTTTTCCTTTTTAAAGTTATAAAAAGATTTTTTCTTTCTCCTCTTCCTATATACCTACAAATTGTTTTCACTGGAGTGTGCGCGCGAGGACTGCCAAGCGGCAGGGCCCCAGGCATTATTCTAGGGAATATTTCTGTCAGAAGCAAGAAGTTTTATAATTTGAACTGTGAACTCAAGTAAACTCTGGTTCTCACTGGGGTAGGCGGAGGTGGGGGACTGTGAGCTGGTTGAGTGCAGACAACCAGATTGTGAGCTGGTTGAGTACAACCTGCTCTGTTTTAGGGCATGCCTGAGGAGCTTGTAACTCTCCAGAGCTGTGAGATGCTCCTCGAGGCCCCGGCATCCTTCAGGGAGAGGCTTCCCTGCTACTGACTTCAGCGGGGTGCTGGTGCCGTGGTCATCGCACGTGGGCTGGTCTCACCGTGGGAGCAGAACCCTTCTCTGTTGTGATTAACTTTATCTTCATCAGTTTAGGCTTATTAAGTTTATATGGGCTTGCGAGTGTTCATTAAGCTTTATCTGGCTGCTTGGAGAGGTAAAAATAATTTTTCTTTCTCCCATGGCAAGGGCCACTTAGTTGTGACAATAAGCTGTCTGCTCCTACTGTTCCCTAGGTATTTCACAGATGGTTACTGTGGCCCTTTCAAAACAGAGACTTAGGCATAGCACAGTAAAACAATTCATCTCTCTCTTTGCAGTTCAACTGAATGAAACCCCAAAATGTAACAAAACCCAAATCCATATAAACTCAGGGCGGGGGTTGGGGGAGGAAGTGTCCGGGTGATATCGACCCCAAAGCACCTTTGTTTGGAAATTTCTTATGCTGACATTTCTGCCCATTTACATAAGTGAGATGACACTGCTACAGAACAGATGAAGCATCTGCCTTGGATATTTATAAAAATGCTACTTTTGGAAATGTGTGATTAATTGTTTATTTATTTTTGTACATAGAAAACTGGATGTGAATCACTAACTGGGCTGTCCCAAGCCTGCAGGTGTTCTGCATTGAACGAAGGATATTTTCAGTCTCTGCTGCTGAGCGTGGTGTTGCTGAGGATGGCTTTGCTGAAGGAGGCACCAAAAACCCTCTCTCCTGGCAAAGCTTCACTCTGGGGCCTTGCGTCAATGGCAGGACTGTACCTGTGATTCTTATGCCTGCACAGCAGCTTGGACACGATACCAACTGCACAGCCACTTCCCCACTTCTCTCCCCACACATTACTTACCAATACAGAGCAGAAGATGTACTATTCCTAGCTAAGAATCGGCTAGGGATGTGCTGGAGGTGTTTGACAGAGCCAAAAATCACAGCTTTTGAACTGGGCGATAAAACCCATCCCCGTTAAGTTCACCTTCTCCCTGTTACTGTCTCCTTGGGGCGACACAGCATCCCAGCTGGGTGCACAGCTCCTTGTCTGACATCCCTGCTCATCTTGCACATGCATCCTTCATGCAGCTAAGGAGTTGCCTGATAGTAGGTGGCACTCACCAGGAACAGATGCTCCTACTGGTGACCCAGAGTTTGACGACAGAGAGTACAGCCATTACCTTTCCAAAAAGGTAAAGATGCTTTCACCGCACTGTATTTGTTACCATCCCAATGCCTTCTGACGAGGTTTAGCGACTTGTACTTCTTCCAAAGCCTGGAGGGCGAATGCCTACTACGGCAACCTTGGAAAGATCTGCCTTCACGAAGAGCATGCCGGTACTGATAGGGCCAGAAAACTGCACTAGCTGAACGCAAGTTTCCTACAGAGTCAAATTGCCCTCATGGCTGTCCTTAAAAATGTCCAGAAAGTGATAAGGCCACAGCTGCCGTCTTTAAACAGGAAGCAACACCAATGCAGTGTGACGGTGTGGCACTCAAAGGCACTAGGAAATATAGTGCCTAATAGAAACTAATAGAAATTAGTTCCTGGCCCAGTGCAGACTGCAGAAGTGGCTCGTTTGACTTTATCTGTCCTGGCAGATACTTTTGCTCTCAGTGAGTGCATCATTGTCCTCTTCCACAACACTTTTGTGGGTTTTGTTTTGGTATGGAGGCAGAGGTATTGTTTGATCTGTTTAAATCAGTGTGTTTTCAACCTTTTCCAATTGCAGTCATCTAAATATTTTCCAGTGGCGGTGCAGCCTGTTATCTAGCAGATGTAACTGTATTGACAACAGGCTTGCTTCCCTGCTTGACCTTTCATGGATCCTTTAGAAGCTGCTCTTACTCTGCAGGGATTTTTCGACCACATGTTGAAAATGGCAGGTCCCGATCATTAATATCCTTCTAGCTAAATCTAGTGCTCTCCGCAGCATCGTACATGGGCTAGATGGCAGTACAACACACTGCGTAGTTACCTTATTGTGGTGGGGCAGCTCTCCCCTGCTGTATACAGAGGATAAAGGCGTCCTCCAAGCATCCCTTTCCTCCCGATTTTGCAGCGGCTGTGCTGGGATGAGATAAGTATCCTACTTCTTCCACAAAATCCGACTGGAGAGAAAGGGGGAGATGAGCACACACACCTGCTGTCTGCATTATCCTTTGAGCACAGAGCCAGACCTCCACCAAAATCCATCCTGCGGCGGTGGATTTGGGACAGTAAAAGATTTTATAGCTTACGAATTTTTATCAGAGTCAGGAAGTGGGTAACAACTATTCCCCAAAGTATCATGCACGCAGCATACTGGGCTTACATACCATTGACTTCAGTGAGACAGATGCACGTATTTCAACTAAGCTAATGTTTACATGATCCCTAAAAGATAACTTTCCAAAAGTAGTAGCAACAACATACACCTACAGCTGTGTACTGCCTTCAGCTGCAGCCATTAGCTCCTTGGAAAATAAAACCTGCCAAGACCACACTGGTAAACTCATTCCTGAAAAATAGAGAAAAACAGGGAGCACTGCACCCTTTGTGAAGAGATGAAAGCTTCAGCAGGAATGCAAAAGATCCAAAGAAAAAAAGTCTCTGAGTAAGTTTCGATTTACAGCATGGCCCTTTTTCCCCGTACAGCGTGCTCAATGGCTATTCAATGGCTTTCTGATATTCTCAATGTGAAATCTGCATTGGTAAAAAATGCCACCTGGCTGGTTAAAAAATTACTAATGACCTGATCCAAAGCTAATTGAAACGAATCCTAGTGAAAAGGCTATAAATCGATGCTTTTTCAAAGACTTAATTGGATTTTGGATGAAGCTCTAAAGGGGCCAGTTGTGTGGGAGATGTTTTACCTGCCGTGCTTTTATTTTTTCGTCTCTGACCTGCATGAGCCCAGTGGTGGAATTTGGGGCGCAGTCTGTTTGCTGTCTTGGCTGGCAGGCAGAGGATATTTCTGAGTCCACCCACGTAAAATCTGCACTGGTGAATATCTCTGGATGTTTGCATGCGCACACACAAATACACAGACTGTGAAAAAGCATCGCTGAAGTCAAATAAAGACATAATAAATGGCAAAACGAAGCAGTATAATTCTGTCACCGTTGTATACTCAAGGGCATTTTTCTGACATTATTAAGGTCAATAATGATGTCCTTTTAATGCACTTATGAAATTGCCTAAGGATTTTAATAGCAAATTAAAACAAAACAAAAATCCTATCGCTTAGCACTGTGTTGACACTCAGTTTGATCATAAACAGGGATTAAATTTTTCAAGGGCGGGTGAACTCCCTTCAGTCCTATCCCATCCTAGAAGACAGTATCATACACTTTTTCCTTTCTTATTCCTGCCTCTGGTTCACCTGGTTGCTCCAGTCTGTCTTTTAGGCATCTCCATCTTATTTTGATTTGCCAGCCTTCACTAGTCTTATCTTCTGCACTCCTCACCTCAGTCACTGGCTCTTCCTGAGCCCCATCTCCCAGTTCCTCGGGCAGTTTCCTCTCCCAGCTGGGTTTCCCAGTGTGCTGGGTAGGTGTGTTCCAGGTTGATGTTTCCAAACACCTTTCCTGAGACCTTTAATTAAAGTTACAGTTGCAAGGAATGTCCTGCTTAATCCGTCCTGCGTCAAGCTCAGCAAGGATAAAATAGTTACAGAAATAAGCTGTGAAGCCTGAAAAGTGTCTTCTGAGCATGTACACACTGATTTTTAATAGTCTTGCAACTTGGCCAATTTTTGCCAAAATTTCGTGTCCCCAGCAAAAGTCTTTTCCTATGTCGAGCAAGAGGTCTCCCATAGATTTCAGGATATAAATCATACGGTAGGATGTGCTGCTCAAGAAAAGGAGTGCTAAGTTTGTGTGTTTACTTTTTGCAGGGTAGAGTCACACATATTTCCATCATTTTGTTTACAGAAAGGGTGGATTCACTTGGACTGAAATGAAATTAAACAAATGCAAACACCCTGGGGCCCGTCTGAGCCCGATAACGAGAATAGTAAAATTCGCCCACAATGCCTGAAGTTTGGCAAAGTTATAAGCTGAGTAAAGAAGCCTTGCAATATTAAATATCAACTGACATAAAATTAGGCAATGCTATCAGCTCCACCTATAAAGTTACCGTATCATGGAGCCAGTGGAGGATGAAAGGAGAAACCCAAAACAAAAACCAGTACAGAAGGAAGAAGCTTTAATGGCTTAGAAAAATAACAATAAGGTCTCTACTTCAGCAGTTTAGGAGTCTGAGGAGATAATATGCTGGGTTCTTTCTTTTGCCTGCTGTATAACTGAGCCGAGAGAGAAAATTGATTTTTCATGCAAAATATTGAGTTGCTGTTCACTTGTAATTTAATTTATTATTTTTATACTCCACACATAATTTGTTAGGCTCTCTCCTATCTCTATAACATTGCTGGAAAAGGTAATATTGAACAATTTGCTAGCAATATTAATTTGCTATATTATAGGCATTTCTCCTATCATCATTACTATTGTTTCCAGGCCATAAAATGTAACTGGTGTGTGAGCATGCAAGTATTTGCAGGCTGGGAAAGTGCTGCGCACTGCTAGGACACATTGGTCACGCAGGTAGGTGGTATACCCACAACATCTCGAGGCTAAGGATTGTTTCACAGCTTGTGTGGAAAATTGAGTTTGGGGCCATTTTTTTAAAGTTGCTCATCTGTTTCCACTTCCCTTTTTCTCTGGTTCTCAACACTTTATTCCTGCCTCCTTCCTTCTTTCTTTACCCTTTATTCACTCCAGAAACTCAGGAATGCAGAGTTGTAAGGAATCAAAATTTTCAGCACTTGTATCTGTTTTGATGTGGGCTTTTATAGGAGCTACACAGTAAACAAAAAACAGATAAAAGCCCCAAACTCTACAGCTGAGGATCCTCCTCTTGAATCTCCATGTCGTTTGCAAAGCATAATCCACCTGTAGGTCAAAAAAGGGTCTTCAGCAGGTGATACAGATCAGCATTCAGCCACCTTTACTCCAGGAGAGATCTCTTCCAGCTGCTGGTGGGGCCCTTGGGGGTGTGCTTGTGTCTTCTCGATGCAAATGAGCCAGAGAGGACCTGTGTCCTGAGGAGGTAGCTGAGCTCTTTTGTTGACTGCCTGCCCTCAAGTGGAGGGAGGAGGTTGATGGACTGACTTGCTGTGGCTGGTGTTTCCTGCGAGCCCAGTTCAGTTGCCTGATGTGGGTTAAAGTACTGAACCAAGAGGACCTCTGGGAAAGCCCTAAAGATGGTTGGTTTCTGGTTTTGCTGCTTTTTCTTTATATATAGATGTTAAGAAGTCTAAGCTCTAGCCTCTGCTCAAGGGGAGGGTTTGTTGTTCTTCTGGCTGCCCGGATGGCTCCTGTAGGAGGTAAAATGCATGCTATGTGATTCAGCCCGAAGTGTACCGATGCAGGCTGTCCTCAGCGACAGGAGCAGGCTGCTCTGGACACTAACACGAGGGTGCCTCGGTGAGTTGGTCAGGTTGTATTTGCAGTTTCATTTTCAGATGGATTCAGCAGCTCCATCTTTTAAATCCAATTGCATCTTTAAAGTTGTTGTCTGAAGTAGAAACTGTAAGATTAAGTGTCAATGGCAAAAAAAAAGTAATACTCCAACCATAACTTTATCTGTTGAAATAATTTCATCTTTTCCCTTTTCAATCTGGTATATGATATTCTTCCTTTTATACTTTTCTAAAAATACTGAGCCAAACTGAACCTAGCTATGAGCAGAGTTATGCCAAGGTTAAATTTGCTGTAATTAGGTTTTTCTCAACTTCTTTCTCCTTTGCTATAATTCTGGCTCAGTCTTAGTTTAATTACTAAGTGGTTCACAGACACCCCTTTGCCCCAAATTTTTTCAGTTTACAAGCCAAGCTAGGTTGCCCACCAACTGGAAGTCATTATTAAGTGTCTGTAGGTAGAAATGAGTAGCACTTATTTCAGTAGCCAGGCATTCCTAATCAACAGTTTTATTCTCAGTCACCACGTATGTCCAAGCACCCCTTTGCCAGTGAACCTTTGCTACCTAGCAGACCTCAGGCAGGAAGGAACAACGTGTCTCCTTCTTTCATACAGGCTTTTTTTTTTTTTTTACAACCTGGAAATGCTGGAGATCAGCCAGATCTGTTGGAGTCATCCTATTAACTGCTAAGGTTACACTATGGGAAAAGCTGCATGTACATAGAGGAAAAGCACAGCCAACCAACAACTTAGTACAAAACACCATTCCTTAGTCAAACAGAACAAAAACTGGATTGCACAGAGAGGGCTTTTATTTATTAAAAATGAATTTATGTTAATCTATTCAGAAGGTGTAATTCCTGTAATAAACGCTGAAGAATATCTGCAAGTGACTTACAGCATGGGGTTGGACCTCGGTACACAGGGAGACGAGGAACACCATTTCCTTTCTTCAAAGAAATGACTGAATTCAGTATAAATTAGACAGATGGGGACAAAAGTTCTCCTGGGTAAATGCCTCTTATTTGATCCAGCATCTGTGACTTCCCTCTTTGCTATGGATTGCTTACAACGTTGGCAGGGAGGGTTCTTTACACCAGACAGTCTGACCAAGCTCATCAGCGAGACCCTCCTTGCACAGCCCTTGTTAAATACCTCTGCATTGTGATACAAGGCAACTCCAAAACTCAGCAGCAGTGTTTGTGCCCTTGTGTGGCTCCAGGTAGGTCACATCGCTCTGGCCAAGGCTGTGGGGCATTCTCCAACCATGGAAAATTAAGAGTATATATAAAAGTAACGATGCAGCCATGGCTCCGAAGTTGCTATCTGCATGTCTGCTTTTACCCTGCCACAGGTGAAGTACTGGAGGGCAAGAGTGAGCATCAGAGGGCAGTTATCCCAGGCACCTCCTTCCCCAACGCTCGCCCACGGATGCCTGGCCGGCGTGCTCAGCTTGCTCACGGCTCTGGATGTGCCTCTCAGACAGGCTCACACCTCAGGAGAGAGGCGAGAGCTGTAACATGCATGATTTTGCTGGCCTGATGCTAATTGTGGGAGTCCTAAAATGCTCTGTTTGCTGCTTGTTACCCATTGTCAGTTTCTAGGAGGAATAATTCCAGGGAAGAAAACAGGTGTTTCTAAGCTAAGAGGGTACTTCTCATGTCAAATACTATACTTGCCATCTTTTGTGCCATTACAAACACCTGTATTTAAAAAGAATGACACAAGGGTTGCAAAGTACAGCATAAAAAGGTTGTGAAATGTCAGTGTTAAGGTTGCCCTTCCTGTGTATACAGCAGGACAAATTTTCAAACTTTAATAATAGGCTTGGGTGTTATCGTTTTTTTCATGGGGCCCTGTCAACAGCAGACAGTGCTATACTCAGGGTTTTATAATGCAGAAGGCTTTTCTCGTAAGGCCTCCATATCATTTGTTATTGAAATAAGACGCTGTTATTTGGGTGGGAGATTTAGGAAGGGATATTAAGTTTTTTATGGTCTGGAGGAGCTGGCTGCTGCCATGAGGAACTAGGTTCTCTCTGTTCTTTAGGAATAACCTAAAGCACAGCGCAGATCACGTACACCCAAGTAAAGATCTGAATGAGGTTGTGCAGGTGCCGGGGTGACGCGGCGATCTAGCGCAGGGTGTGACCAAGTCCTTCCAGCTAGTGGGCAGGTTTTCCCTGCCACCCCAGGTGTCTTCACAGCCCTGACTTACGCTGCACAGGCACGTTGCAGATGTGTGGACATGTGGGTGACGTTGGTGTGTGGCTGGGGGGCTCTTGCCTGCACTGCGGCCTGCTTGAGGCTGGCTGGCCTGGAGTCGTGCAGGCCAGCAGATTTACCCTGAGCCCACTGGTGTCTGCAGTATCCTGCAGCGCGTCCCCTTCTCCCGTTCAGCTCCTTGGTGCTGTGTCCTTGTCTACATGGCCGAATCTCTCGTTTTTGCCTTTTGGTGGTTGTTTGCTTCTCTTCTGTCCCGGCAGCCTGAAGCTGCAGCTTTCCCTTGTCATGGTCCTTTGGATCTGCCTCGCAGCCTGATGTATTCTCCTTGCTCTCTCTCTCTGATGCCCTTTCCATCACCTGCTGTACTATCATGGCACGGATAGAAAGATTAAACAGTTGTAGCACAAAAATAAACCCCTGGTACACCCCATCTGCCTTCGGTTAACACCCCATCCTCCTTTGCACCTTAGCCAGGACCCTGTGGGACTCCAGCACCTGCTCTGCAGAGGGTGCAAGGATTTTAGCAGTGCTTCACTTCTTCCTACATCAGCTATTTGCAAACTGCATGTTAGCAGCTGCAGTGCTTTGGGTGTCTCCAGGTCTATTTTGAGATTCAGGAGCTGGGAAGCCTGTGGATGAAGTTCTCACTGCTGACATCCATGTGGGGCTGGTATTTTGCAGGCAAGTGTCTCCAGATAGGGCTGTCTTTCATCTGCAGAATATCCACACTGTATGCTTTCAAGAGGGAACCCTGTGTCTGTGTGCATGATTTCACTCTTCTCTTCAGAAGTCAGCATTTCAGTGTGTCATAAGGTCTCCATTGTGAAGGTGATCATAATTAGCATAAACAAATTTCTCTGGAGGCTGAAATCAGTATCTATTGACTGAGGTAAAGAAGAGGTCAATGCTTTTGATACAAGGCAGAAAGAAATCCATTATATGGATGGCCATTATTAAGCACTTTTAGCTGTTGAACCTTCTCTGAGATTTGACTTAGAGAGAATAGGGAGGAAAAAACTGAAGAAGTAACATCCTTAACTAACAGTTGAATTATTGCAGTGACCTTACTCCTCATGCTCCAGGCCAATTAGGCTCACAGCCTGCTCAACCAAAACTGCATACTAAATTGATTGTAGGAGGAGGGGGCAAAGTGATTTTTCAAAGTATACATCAAAGAGGAATGCCAGTAATGAATCCCTAATGACAGATATCTATTGATGATCTACCTGACCAAGTCTTTCATAGAATCACTTAGGCTGGAAAAGACCTCAACCTCTAAGGCCATCTAGCCCAACCATTAACCTAGCACTGCCAAGCCTACCACTAAACCATGTCCCTAAGCACCACATCTACGTGTCTTTTGAATACCTCCAGAGATGGTGACTCAACCACTTCACTGGGCAGCCTGTTTCAATGCTTCACAACCCTTTCAGTGAAGAATTTTTTCCTAATATCCAACCTAAACCTCCCCTGGCACAACTTGAGGCCATTTCCTCTTGTCCTATTGTTTGTTGCTTGGGAGAAGAGACCAACCCCCACCTCGCTAAGCCTCCTTTCAGGTAGTTGTAAAGAGATTCATTGGGCTGGATGTGAAATTACTTCATGTGGTAGAGAGAGAAGCTGGAAGCTCAGTTCTTGATATGATGAATTGTTCAACCCAATGTAGAAGAGGATGGATTCCTCCTGTCTGGACCTCATATCACGTCAGGCTGGCTGTGGCCAGGGAGTGAAAGAAGAGAAGGATTCAAAATTTCTTCCAAGATGCTTAGTACCATAGCCTGAAAAATACATAGGTCCTTGCTCATGAAGGCACTTGCAAGTTGAAGTATTCAAGTATGGTCTTTGCTGCTCTGGAGGTACCACCAGAGCTTCAGCTTATGAATGCACACAATGAGCTTTCTGGTGGGGTTGTTCAAACCTCTAGCACCCTTCTCCAGGTTTTCAAACATTCACTGGTGATCAGCAATCAGAGAGAGTATGGTCACACTGCAGACTCCTTCCCTTTTTTTTGTGCTCAGGACACTGGTGGATGAGAAATTCACCAACCAGGTTTGCAATTTGTATCAGGGAAATAATTTGTTATGGTTTTTTCATCCACTTTTTTTGTTGTAGGTAAAGTCTACAAGCTGCCAGGGTAAATCAGCAATGCCAGGAGCTAAAAGGAGAGCCTGCTTTCAGACTCAGCCATTACTTCCCTTAATCTGAAATCCCTTTCCTTTTTAAATAAGAGCATTATCTTTTAAAAACTGTAGCTATCAATCTGGAGGGAAAAGTGAGTACAGTGAAGGGGAAATGCAGTTCGCAACACCTCGATGAGGTAAGTATTTCTGCTTTACAAAGGGGGAACTTGAAGCAGAGCACTGAAATGACTGTCTCAAGGCCAGAGAGGGATTTGATATCAGTATTTTGTTGAGAAATCAAAGTCCCCAGTCTAGTGCTCATGCTCTTAGATCACAAATTTCCCTCATTTAGACAAACGACTAATTAAAAAAATTTCTTATATAGTAGCTGTCATTAACACTGTGGATGCCAGAACATACTGGAGTGGATGCTGAAGGGTGACCAATGCCAGTCAGGGACACACAGCAGTGCAAGCCTGGTAGGAGAGGCAGGTGAAAAAATTGCCTGAAACACTCAACAAATACCTTTTCAGGCTTTTATCACAGAAAACTAATTAAACAGAAAGCGTAAAATCAGGCAGGACAAGACGTCATGGTGAAACAAAGGACCAGACAAATAGCATTTGACAATTGTAATGTTGAGTGAATGTTGCAGCACCAAACCCCCTCTGCCTTTCAGGGAAAAATTATTTCATGTGTTCCATGAAATTTGGTATGCTTTGAATACTTCTTTGTCCTGTTACTTGACCACCTCTAATGCAAACCTTCAGTTTATTTTGTATGTAACCTTCGCTGGTCAGATTGTTTCAGAGTGCAGCTATCCTAAATGTATTTAGCTTGAATTCTTTTCGCAAGCCATTATTATGGTTACTACATTTTTACTTTTAATATTCAAGAGAAAAATGAATGAAAACTAAATCACCCTCCACATGCTGCTTTTCTCAGATTATCTCTGTTTTGGGGGTTTAAATTTCTCATTCCCCAACTCAACATAATAGACTGCTTCTGTACAAAACGCTTTGGTCCTCAGGTGGAACCTGTGTCCCCCCCTGCCCTCTCCTTTATGTCTGATTGTACTGGCTTAAAACTCTCCCATGCAAGCTCATTCTCAGGACTGTGGAAATGAAAGATAGCATGCAGCAGTTCACATGCTGATTAATAGTGGTCAGAGGGAATTTCATTTTTGACTGTTCAGAGAAAAAGATATCATTAGATCCTGAAGAAAAACAATCATTTTGCTATCAAAGTGTCTGAATAATGAGTCGAGAATGAAGCTTGAAGGAAAGTTTAGTCATCATAGACTGTCCCTTGAATCCATGGGTGATGGGAGAAGGGCTACTCGCATCCTGCATGAACAGGCGATGCCAAGGGTCTCAGGTGGACGAACATCTACTGAATGCATGATTTGCAATACAGCTGGGCCACGGAGCCACTGCTGTTGCAGTAGCCCATGCCTTGCCTTGTTGTTTCTGTTCTAAGAGCCCTGTGCCAGAGCAGCTAACAGCTCCGTTGATTTCTGCTCTGTTAAGCACACCTCAGGTTGTCTTTGGCACGTTTTCTTGGTCAAGGATGCTTCCTTCTTCCATGCTCTGTTTTGTTATAGAGGAGATGCTTGGTATGGACCTGCTGTCCATACAAATCGTGTGCCTGGCCATTGGTGGCTGTACTCTGCCTATATGTGCCTTTACAGCAGGGTTCATAGCAGGATTTGGAGGTGGGAAACCAGAAATATGTCTATCCATGGAAAGTCTACCTGGGTGACCTGCTGCTCTGCTGTCACTATTTTGCATCCACTGCTGAAATTCCACCTTGGGTGGAGATGCAATGTTATTCTTTATCCGTTAAGAATTTGTATCCCACAGGGTTGAATGGTGATCCCCCGAGCTCCTACTGTCTTCCTCTTCCTATTTTTTTGCTGTCTCTCTAAGAAAGCTTTTTTCTCCTGTTTCACTGTGCAATAAAGCTATTAAGTGATGTGGTGCTCAACACGTGCAAGTGCAGCAGCTGTAGTTTGGCAGCCAGCAGGTCATGTTTCTCAGAGAGCTGTAGGAGCAGCCGTGCTTCTGAGGAGCTTCTGAGAGGGGATAGCTGCTGCCCTCACTGCTTTTCTAGCTTTAGGGGATGCAGAACATGAAGGGAGGATTGCTGTGAGCTTCCTGCAAATTCAGTTGCACAAAAAGAGGTGTGAACAAGAAGCGCAACAAAAGAGCCACAGTTTTGGAGACGCATCTGTACGCATCCTGCTTTTTGCATGGTTTCCCTGAGGCCTAATAATATTAAAAGCACTTATCTGAGGTCAGGAAAGTTGGAAAAAGTAACTTTACCCTTCTTCTTGTCTGTACTAGGAGCTCCTATTTGGGGCTTCTAGAACTTTGAAGGAAGCAGAGGGACAGTTTCGCTAAGTCAGAGAAACCTTAGTCTCAAACATAACAGGCAATGGGCATGCACGAGGAGCCTTGGCCAAAAGCTTATGCCAGCCATACTAAATGCCCAAAGGAAAAAACACTAGTGCAGAAAAACACACCTATTACCTGAGGGTTTGATGCAAATAATACTCCTAAAAGACTTGGCTTCCTTTCATCAGCTCACTTGTGTTGGTCATCAGCGGATGACTGCCCTCCTATCCTACTGGTTTTTGAGTATACATACCTCCAGGTACCGGTCCCCTGGACCTTGTTTGGTTGGACTACTGTGGTGCTGCAGACAATGGCTCAGTAGATCTCAACAATAAAAATCTAATTGTGTTATTCAATCGTGCAATAAGTTACTTTCATCTGTACAAATAATGCAGCACAAATGACTACCTTCGTAAGTCAGAGGAAGTATTCCATAATTTTGCTGAACTTTTTCAGAGAGAACAACTAACTGTTAATTTTCTCCTTACTGTATTTCTGCTATTTCTTAAATGATATCACTTACATTTGAATGCTTCAATGCCCGTGTAATTTCCCTACTTGTATTTTTGAAAGAAGAATGACTAATATTTTCCAAATTATATACTGTGGCAATTAGAGGGAAAAGGGACCTATATGTGATTTGACTGACACATCTCTTTAGATTACCCTCCTTTTAGTTTGTATAAAGTTGCATTTCTTTAAGCTTCTACCTATCTCATTGACACCGTGAGCTGTAATTCACCTGTGCAACACAACCCCATTAATTTCATACATTAGGACACATACCAGGGCACTGCTGCACCCAGAAAGCAGAGTGCAGTCCTACCCACACGCTCGCCATGCAGCAGAAATAATCTGCAGGCATGCACGGTAACAACAGCTGAAAAGAAGCAAACTGTTACTCTTTGTCACTATTAATATCAAATCCAGCATTCAACGAGAACAGTCACCTTCACAGAACATATAGAAGCAAACACATGTGCAGGTTTTCCTAGTTACCACCTCCTGCTGCTTAGCTGGGATTCTTCAAGTTGCACATGGACCCACAGCCATTGGAATAAAGTGATTTTTCTGTAAGACCTTTTTTTTATCTTTTTGTGGTGGACAATAGCTTGAAAATATAACCCCCAGAAGTCTAGAGGGAGAGGGAAGAAAAAAAAAAGAAAATCAACAGTGAAATTGCAACATTTATTTTTTTGAAATTTCACAAACTAGATGGTTGAGAACAGGTAATAAGAACGGCAAAGTAACTGTAGGTCATACAAAAAAGAGGTAATGCTTACTTTATTCTTTGGGACTCAAATGGTAATTTTATTTCGTTTAGGCCCATGTCACTGGCTTCTCTTTTTCTCATTGAATTTGAGCAAAAATATTGGCTTAGAGGTTTAAATCTTGGTTTTGTTTCATCCGTGCTTTAACATCAGAATATCAGGCGAAATCCCAGTTTCATCTACTTTAATTGCTTATATGATCTGTGCACAGAGATGCTTTCCTGAAGCCTATCAGGGTCTTAATGTTAGTTAAAGTGGTCTTAAGTTGTGCATGAAGGCTTGCAGAAGCTCAAGCAGAGAGAGGTTCATCTTTTCCAAAGGATGATTTTAATCACAGCATCAGAGAGAATATTTCCCTCCAGTACATTTCTTAGTGCTTTGCATTGTGTTGTTTTCGTTCTCTCTCGCGTTGACTCGCTCTCTTCCCAGGAAGCTACATGCAAGGCAGATTTCTTTTTTCTTTGCTTTCCCTCTAGGAATGCCAATTCTCAGGTGTAGGCATCTTTTGCAGCCACCACAACAAACAAATTGTGGTTCTTTGAAGCAGAAGCCGAACAGCGAACATCTTGCATCATTTTAGAAATCCAGTGGGCTTGGCTGGCTTTGCAGCTTTAGGCAACTATGTGGAAGCGGTTGCTTGAGTCCAAAGAGTGATCTTTTAGAGATCTTTTTCTTTTACTTCTTTCTCTCTCTCTTTTTTTTTTTTCCATATCAAACAAACAGTAGTTCTTCATTTAAATGATCTTGCTCATGATGTGAGTAGGAAGGTGCCTTCCATAGTTAGCATTGTGAGGGAGAAACCTGATAATTCATTTTATTCCATGATAATAGCAGGGGTAGCTTTAAGGTTTTTACCATCTGTGCTCCTATGGGAAGGAGGAGCAAAGCCAATACAAATTTAACCTTCAGATTTATGCTTCTGTGCTTCTCCATTGTGTCTCTAAAGTTCTTAAAAAAAATCCTTAACCATTTCACTGCTGTAGCAGAATTTAACTAATGTAACAGGATTTGATTTTAGACTTCAATAACTATTCAAGGCAAGATATATATTTAGTGACTGTTAAGTTTGATGCATCTGTTTGTCTGTCACCAAAATATCCAAATCTAACGTTAAATGCTGAACCTATCTTTCAGCTTTGTCTCCTAGCAAGTAACCTCACAGTGTTATAGAACACACAAATAGAAAAGAAAATGCAAGATCTCATTTACGCCTATTGCTTTTACAAGGACAAAACTCTTGTGGAAGTGGAATTGGGGACCTGAGACAAAAAGAAATTATGAGCACAATTACATGTCATCATTTAGGATAAAAAATTGTAATGATTTGTAGGTTCATTTGGCTTTAGGAACAGATGACCTAGGAGAAATCAGGGACATCTGGAAGTGGACAGATGACCCTTAGTCAAAGATCCAGTTTATTAGATAAAGACCAAAGTGTAACTGCATCCAAAAAGGGTCAGTGAATCTTAGTCTTCCAGCCTTCAATAGGGAAGGACTGAACTTCCTTAGCTCATTGTAAAATGATTAAAGCACTTCAAGGTTAAAAAAAATTGCTGCAAAGCTGGGGGCAGGCTGCAGTAAACAGAATTGGTTATTGTTCTGAGAGCCAGGGATGGGATTGCATGGTGAACTATGGACTTCTTTGCTTCTGTTTTGTGTGCATATCTATCAGACCATGGAAACACTGCACATGTGTTTTACTGTATCTGAGTACTTGCTGTTTACACTGCAAATCTTTGATCATTGGTACTTCCTGATCAGCTTGGATCAGCAAGTGGGGACAAAATGCTTTTCTCACTCTGGACTGGCCAAAAATTAAAAATCAAAACATTATCCACTGTTTTTCTGCAGAAGGTTGAGTTTAACTCTATCCAGTTTAGAGTTCAGTTTAGCACTATACAGTATACTTGGTAGAACAAGCTTTACAGGAGGTAAAAAAGACTTTTTTCGTATTGACCTACTTACTAATGGGTGTCGTGGGATTCTTTGGCCACGTTGCACTGTAGGGTGTAGAGTCTGTCCCACAGAGAAAAAACAGCAATACGGGAACACCTGAACAATAATTCTCATGATGCACCATTGCAGCCTTCTCAAAACTCTGATGAGTCCTACCATAAATAATCAAAAGATGGCTCTGTTTGGATTAACTGTGCCTTGAGAGCAGAGGCACTTAAATTAGGTCTGCATGAGGCAGCTTGGCACTGCAACCATTATGCTTGTGTCTGACTGTCTCTGCATCGCGTGGACCCAGCTGCTTTCTTTGGTCCTGACCAAGGAAATCCCAGGCATCATGGCAATGGCGTATCTGGCCTTTCTTGTTCCCTTAATGGTGCCACTGCATGGTTTAATTTTCTGTAGGTCATGTTTCTAACCAATGCAGATTATCCACTCTCTCACTGCAGTAGACAGTGGAGAGCTGACTGTAGATGACTTTTTTCAGATCAGAGTTTTCAGGCTTTGGCATTTCAGGAGAAGTTGAAATTGTCCATGGAAAACATGGAGGAAGCAGTCGTTTATATTCTCACCAACTTTTCCTGTGAGGACAAAACCCTGCTGTTTCTGACTATCCTGGAAATATATATATATATATATACACACGTATTTTTTTTTACTGAAAATTCATTATCACCTCCCACTGGTAAAAGACGACATCCAGCTTAGCATTGAATTGGATGGAAAAACAGAGGGATTGCAAGTCTAGTTCTACTATGATTTTTGTGAGTTGGATAACTATTGTTCTTGAATTAAGAACTCATTACCAGCTTCATGCCTGATATATTTGGCTTTGTTTTGTGGTCCAAAGGGATTTGCAGGAGGAAAAAAAAAAACAAAACTAAAACGAGCAGTACTGCACTTAGACAATTGTACAATGTTATGGCTGGGAGGAAGAATTGTCTTCCTAATTTCTATCTAGATACTGGGAAGATTTTGTTAATATATTTTGCTGTCTAAAAAAGAACTGAATAGTTTTGTCTGTGTTATAGGGATGATCATAAACATGTCCTTGAGTCTTCGTGTTTCAAGGTTAAATAAAAACAGTTGTGCCACCTTCTGTCATTATAAATAACCTGAAAGAAGTAGGAGAAGAACTAAAAAAGGCACAAATATCACACACGCACAGGAAGGTTAGATTAGCTTGTATGCTCTAGTATAAGTATTTTGATAAGGAAGGGTTAAGACTACATCAGAAATGTTGAGGTTTCTTATTTTTGTACTCACAAAACTCATGCTTAAAGGGTAGGACACCAGGAAATGACCACTTAAGTACTCCTTTTCATTAAAATCCACCTGGTATACAATAGTCCTCAGAAATAAATATCTGAGGTACAAGAGCAAAAACAATCACTAGCTCATAAAATATTCAGTAAAGGCATAAGCACATAGCTCTTCACTGAAGAGCTGAACCATAGCACATAGTACAGGTTCATTTTGCCTGTAAGCCTTCTGCCTGGCTGTGGCCTGTGCTCTGTGCCTTATGCTCCTGTTCCTCTGTCCTGAATGGGACTCAAGGCAAGAATGACTGAAGGCAGAAATAACCCAGTTCCCTCGGGAATTGGTAATACATGCTTAAAAAACTCTCCACTCTCCTCTTTGTAGATTCAAGAAATATCAACAAGCTCACAAAAATCAGAGAGGCATAAAGTAAGGATATCAAGGAAAAAAATGGTTTGATTTGAACTTATTTCAGAAACGATTGTCATCTGACGCATAGCACCAGCTGAAATTTAGCAAGGCTGAATTTTGTTCTGCTCAGCCGCTTGACAAACCCTTGTGTATATATCCGAGGTGTACTGGTAGGTCCACCTAGCAGACCAGTGTACCTCTGTCCACGTCATTCTTAAAACAAACCTAAGTCTTCAGCAAATGGAAAGCTACATCTGCTGCTCCTTCTAACCTTCCAGAGAAGAGAAATCTCTGAAATACAAGCTGTGAGGAGTTCATCCTCCCATCACGCAACCTCTTAAGTAACTTAAAGGGCATCATCAGCCCCCTTTGTATGTGTGAGTGTCTACTGGATCAGGCCATAGACTACGCAGCAAACCACACAGTGCTGTTGAGCGTGTTAGCCTTATCCGTACCAACAGCAGCCACGTAGCAAGTTCATTGCATTAACCTGAGCTGCCCGTTACCTGGGACCAGCCTTCCACGATCGGTAGCGCCAAATCTGCAAGCTCGGAGATCAGCCCACCGAGCTATTCCAGCAGCAGCAGGCAGGGCAAGTGATCACATTTCTGCTGAATTAACCGAAATACACAATTTTGGGGTGTATGTAGATTTTTTCCCTTTAAGTTGGTTTTGTGTCCGTTACAAAGACGACTGATCCTTCCTAGACCCTACTAAAACGTTAACCCCAAAATGCTGTGAAGCAGCAGGAGGATCTGATACCAGATCAGCACCGTTCTGTCACACAGCCAGGGCAGTTTTGGTTGCTGTGGGAAGACAGAAAGCTGGATTCACAGGAGATTATTGAACCTACTGGCTGTCACTTGAGTGATAGGAGCTTGGTGTAAACCTTCGGATCGAATGGTTTATGTGTCGCAATCACGTTTTCCTTGGAGAGCTGTGCAAAAAAATACAAAGGAAAGCAACAAACCTCAAACTTTAAGTAGACAATAGCCTCTTTGGAAATTCTTTGGCACAGGTATGTTTTGTGGTCTTCTTATCTGTTTGGTGATCATGCAGAAGTGGCATTTTACATTGGGGTGAGAAGGTTTTTAATAGCTCTTAGCCAATTAGACCTCAAATTACATGTCCTTACTAACACACTTTTTCATTAAAGAAACAAAGGACATTTTTCCAAATATACGTTTCCCGGTGTTGCCTAGATACAAATTCATGTTCCTGCTCCCTAACCCTCCATCATCTGCTGCAAGTTGCTGGATTGCTGGGCTGAAGTCCTCTAGCTGAGCAAAGCAGCTCGGTTTGTGATCATGCACGTTAGTGGCTTGCTTCTCCGTTGTTATCCACAGGGCTGGCCACAGATTTGGTTTGACAAGCCATAACTAATTTATTTGAGCTAAATAATATGAAAGCAGTTATCGTATTAACTGTGCTCACAGCTCCGCCTTTTGTATTGTATTTTTTTGTTGTTATTGTTGTTTCTGGTCTCCAGTTATAATATGAATGTTTTAAATTTGTGTATTACCCAGATGCTAAGGATTAAATCATGGCTTTTTAGTCTCTAGTGTAATTGAATTTTATACTGTCTGGGCAGCCTTCATTTAAGATTCTCAAAGTGCTTTAAAAATGTTCCTTAATGAAGCTTCACAAAACTCGAGTGAGGGAGATAAATATTGTTATTATCATGGTTTTATAGGTAGATGAACAGAGAGACAGAGAGCTGTAGAGTATTGCAAATGCTCTCCAGGAAGTCACTGGTACAGAATTTAAGGGCAGACTTGATCAGAAAAGGATTTAATTTTGCATAGAAAACAGCTACTAGCAATTTTTAACCAAAAAAAAAAAAATTCTAAAACTGACAATTGCTACAATAACCATTCTTTGCAGTTGTCAGTCAAAACTTTAATTTTCTGACAAAAAGAAATAAATGTTAGAGAAGAGCAAACACTTGGCAATTTTTTTTTTTTTTTTTAGAAAGATATTTGACCACTTATGCTGAGGAGAAGGAGAACACAGACACTTCTAAATTAAACTTTATTCAAAGAACTCCAGTCATCCAGGCTCAGATCTTCAGGTATCCTTACACATCTATATTTTATTGTCATTTTTTAGATGAATAGAAGTTCGTCACCCAGTAGAACAAAGTACCCAATGTCTTTTTAGTACTTGTGACTCGCGTCCTTTGGAAATTCAGTAGATTTCACTCATATAGCCTGCTTAGGTGGTTCTGAAAACCTTGGTGTAGATGTTGGAAGCTGAATCACTTCATTTTTTATTCCAGTCAGATTTAGTTTCATCTGTGCTCTTGTTCCACTCCAGTCTGGTGTCAAGAAAAGGTTCAAACTAATGATTCAGTTTTACTTACAGATTAAAAAAAGTTGTTTGAGCCAATCTTCATTCTGCCTGTGCTTGTGTTTGGTTCCATGACCTGGTTTTAACTCCATTTTCAATTTCTTTGCATTCTCATTCCCCCCCTCCTCTCTCTCCCCCCGGCCTCCCCTCCCCGCCCCAATCTCCCCCTTTTTTTTATTTATTTATTTTAAAGACAAGGTAGAGCATTAGGAAAGGCTTGATGTAGGAGAAGTTATTTTAGCCTTCTTTAAAGATTTCTTTTTGTTATCTTTCCCATTTTCCACACAGCATCTGCTTCTTAGGCCACCTGGTGTGGGCTTATGGCCCACCTGGTGTTCCAGCAGATGCTTAGCACTCAAGGAGTGAAACATAGCTGTACCACCAGCAACGTTTGCAAACACATGGAGCACAGCAGCCTTTTCTGGGTTTGGATTTTACCCAGGACAATGACCACATGGATGATTTCCAATCCACACACTTGTGCCTGACCTTCACTCCATCGCCAGCCAAGTGCTGGGATGTGCTGGGTAGCAGGCGTTGAGGGTCTATACAGGGCAAGAAAACCCTGCAACCCTCCCTTGGGCTATGGCTGATGCTAGAAGCACATGGCACAGAGACCTCCACCCTTTTATGCAGACACACACTCACACAAGCCCCTTTTTTCTCAAGTGTGATGGATCAACATAACCCGTGCACCAAATTTACAGTCTGGTGGTCTGCAGCCAAGGGTTCATTTTGACGCTCCTCATCACCTACATTGCAAGCTCTGGAAATGAAGGTTACCCACAGCAGCTGGCCTCCTCCCTTCCCCATTAGAAACTTGTTCTAAAGCATGAAACTATGCCCGCTGCGGTTCGGGAAGAAGCAGGGCTTTATTAATTACACTTTAAGAGCATATGAAAAATTAATAATTGCACTCCTAACACTGTTAATATATGTACCATTGTGGTATCTGGTTTGTAAAACACTGATAAAATATTTACTTGGTGCAGTGATGACCACTTAAAATGGAAGCATTATTGCTGCCTTGCTGATCTGCCTAAAATATACAAAATGATTTATCATACCTTGCTGGAGCCAAAACTCAGTGAGGATGTATGCACTGCAGGGTTCAGGTACTGATAGCATTTCCACATTGAATGAGATCATTGGAGATTAGATCATCTGTTAATCCTCAAGGCTTAGGGTGATTAGTCGATAATCTGTATTTACCCCTCGAAGGCTAAGAGCCACCCCAGGGGGCTGCTTTTCCCTGCAGCGCACAGAAAGGTCTCGGGAGGAGAGGCACAGAGGCTCTGCTCTGCCTGTGGACGAGGAGCCGGAACGTGCCACCCTCCCTCTGCTCTGGGCTAGCTTCCCAGATGTCCTGTGGCCAGAGCACCATGGCTCTTGCTTGTCTTTCCATGGAGCTTAATTCCCTCCTGTTGAGACAAGCCAGCTTTTCTAATTGTCTTTTTGCATGCGTGAACTCTGTGATCACGAAAACATCTTCAGTGTTCAGAAAAAAGTCTATTTAGAAGAGGGCACAGGGAAATACTCTGTGGCAGAACTTAATCTTGGTCCAACAAAACTCCAGGATGGGGATGTCCTGGTGAGCAGTCCCAAGGTTTCAACTCTTCCTGGTGTCGGCAAACACAGATGAGGCTAGCACCCCTTCTCCTAAGTGCTCTTCATGCTTCCCCTGGACAGGCCTTATTTGCACTTAATTTCCTTTAATTTGCTAACTTCTGACAAGCCCTAATGATTTCTAATCTTTTTAAGCCCTTTTAGTTTCTTAGGTTTCCTCTGTGAACATCTTCTCCAAGGGACATCCTGTAGACTCTGAAGGCAGTACGTGCTCCATGCTCTCAAAAGCCAACAGGGGCTCTTGATACAGCTGGGAATGAAAGGAGAAGGCAGCATTTAAAAAAAAAAAAAAAAAAAAGTTCATGATTAGCACAAGCTGAACATTTAAAATATCTGCTGCAGAACAGGAAATATGAATCAGAGCTGACACCAAACCTAGCTGCTCTTTTTACCAACAGGCTAGTACTTTAAACACTTCATCCGGTACTACTGAAGTCAACAACAATTTTGCCATTAATTTCAACAGTGGGAAGATTTGGGTGTCTCTGTATAGAAAAGCCCACTTGGTTACAAGTGGGTATAAGTGAGTTTTACTGAAATTGCTGTAAAAATGTCAATGCTTTAAAGAAAGGAAAGGGAAAACTGAGGAGCTGGAAAAACAGTACTGGGTTTTAGTAGTTAGCGCTTGATAAAAAATAATGCCAAGTTTTAGAAAACTTTTTGTATGTGTGAAACTTGGTACGAGCGAGTATTCTCATGGAGTGAGCTGTACCTACGAATAACCTGCTAGAATACCTGAGTTCTGCCCCTGAGTCCAAGGAAACACGCAGACCTTCTGCCGTGGGGTTTATAGTGGGCCCAGACTGGGGAAGGGGCCGAACCACGACACCCTTGCTCTTCCTGAACAACGCAATGCATCTCGAACAGCCCCGTTGGGCTCGCTGGGAATTACTCACAAGGTAGGATGCTATTCATGAGCAAGACGATTGCAATCTGGCCTGCAGAAAACAGCATCCGAACATCTAACGTGCCTTAGAGCTGGGAAGGAGTTGCAGAGTGGTGGGCTTCCTGGGGAGTTTTATTGGAATTTGGGGGATGTTTCGGATAAGAAGCTACTGGAAGTTTATAATGGCACACTGTGGAAAAGTGAGCTGACAGGATCGATGAGCCAAGACGAGCTAATCATGGTGATTTACAAGAGAGGAGAGAAAGAAGACATTAAACAGGAGACCGGTCTCTTCACTGAATACCGTGAACATGATGTTGGCAAAGGCACTGCAGTGAGATTAAGGACAGCTGCCGAGGAAATTAGACTCACAAGTGTGGCATCCCTGAAAGATCGTTTGATTTTAAAGAGTCATGTGATTTATTATGGGAGAGAAGGAAATATTTTTCCAACTCTCAATCCGCTACCATCGGATGTCTTGATGATGTAAGAAAATGATTTGGCAGAGTCAGCTAGAGATTTCATTGAGCAGATTTATATATTGAGAAGAAAATGGAGGTCCATAGCTTGGTTCTTTTATCTTTATTTTATGGATTTTGGTGGGTTTTTCCACTTTTTTGGTCATCGCTATTTATCAACTTTTTTTCTAATGAATACAAAGCCCAGCTGCACTTTGGATGTGCATCTCACTATGACAAAAATGTCTCAGCTGAAAAAGGACCGACATGTTGCTAGAGAATGTATCTAGAAAGATATTTTAAGCATGTCATAAGTAAACGATAAACTAATCACTACAAATGAAAGGAAAAACACAAAATACCTGTGTTTATAGGAAGGAGATGTAGTACCAAGCTGACAGCACAGGAGACAGAAATCCTCTATTTATCTTGGAACAAGTTCAATGCTAAACTGAAAAAAGGGCATCCTACAGATGCAACAATATTAATAGCTATTCAGTTAGTAGGAAAACAGGTTTCATGTACATGCTGAAATTTTAAGGTATTATTCATTGTATTTGTGTAATAGGCATTTATAACCCTTGCGTGGACAGTTAGACCACCAGCTATTAGCTATCAGAAGGGCAATATTCCTGCACAGCTGGGCAAGTGGCTTTTGCAGGAGATCATGTAAAAACACTGAGAGTAGTTCACACAGCTGTGGGGGAAAAAAGCGCTCCTACAAAAAAACTTGCTTTGTGCTTCTCATGCTTTTATTCTGGGTGATATTTGGAATGACTTGAAAAACTTGGCTTGCATAAGATGGTGCAGTACAATTGAATGAGACGTGGATGCCGTGTGTGCAGATGATGTCAGTGCTTGCATGTGATGGATAGCGATGGACGAGATCATCAGCTATTGTTGCTCTGTGCAGCAGCATAGGTTTTCTTGAACCAATAACATCAGACGTATTTCGTTTTGCCCTTTGGAGAGAACAAGTATGTTGCTCTCAAGTTCAAAAGCAACTGCGAATGCTGTAGAAAGGTAACTGCTTGGGAAAGTCCAGTCCTGGAATGAGGGGGAAAGTCCGATGTGATGAAAAAACATTCAGGTCTTCCACTCGATGCTTCAATTTTTCCCAGAGATCAGGAACACAAGTCCCACCGCACCACCCAGCCACGGTGGCACCCTACTGCCATTCGTGCAACAGCAATACTGTGTCACTGCCTGATTCTTTGATAGCCGCTCTTGGTGAAGGGGCTTTGATCTCAAATCTGTGCTGGTCTTGTGTTTACAGTGAGGTCTTCAAAGACATGAGCAAGTTACTGCAGCACAGTAAATAACTGCGTGCCAGCTGAGCCACTTAGTGTGTGCACATGCTTAGCCCGCTGCAAAAGTGTTTCAACTTGGCTTAACCCCCTTTCCTCGTGTTGAAGGTGGACTCAGCAGCTGATCACTTATCTTTGAAAGGCATTTGGAAATCTGACTGTGGATGTCAGGCTCCAGACTTGTGTGCCAGTAATGCATATGATATGTTAGAAGTGTAAAGTTCTCTGCATATGGCTTTTATCTCACTTTATAGCACATTAATTACTAACACGACTATATTTTTTAAAAGCAATAGTAGGCTGTATTTGCATGCCAACAAATATAATTAGATTGCTTTCACTCAGCACAGATTTCACTGTACTAGCCACAAACAGGCAATGATCACCTTCTGCTGCAGAAAAGGAGGGCAGAGAATCAGAACAGAAACTGGATGTAAAGCATTAGTTAATGGTATAATGTGCATGTAGCAGTCGCTCCTGTTTTTCTGCTTTCCCTTTGTAGATAGCTATTTAACTAGCTTGGGTTTAGCCTGAAACACAACTCTTTTCAGACATATACAACGTAAACCAGAGTAGCTCCATTCTCATTTAAACTAGGTAAGGTTCAGGACATCAGTTTATTCTCTTTGCTGCTAGGAGTTGCATACAAAACACTGACATCTGCATTAATGATACACTTCTAGAATAAGTGAATTCAATAAGCCAGCTCTACTTTTGTGCCTACATGTGAATTGGGTCTTAACATGTGAGTTTGTTTGCCAGTTACATAACCAATTTGAACTGTAATAATCTACATAAACGAAAATATGAATTTCCTGGGAAGGGAGCAAAGATTTTATCCTGATTCTTTTCTGCAGGTAACAAGGTTTCTATCTAGATGCACTGCCTTCACTTTATTGTCCCTTTATTCCCTTAGATGGACAGCTATGTTTCTGCTCTTATGCAATTTTTCTAGATACCAAATAAAAGCACGCTTCCAGCCCAGACCCTGGCCTGGAAGAGGCTAACTCCAGTGACAGAACGGGGAGCTGAGCCCAGAACTCCTGAACCCCATTCTTAACCAGAAACAGCCTCTTTGGCCAAGCCTTATAGGTTACGTGCAAAGAGTATTCCGAAACAGCGTCAAAGGTGTATCTTAACAGTGGCGAGGAGACCCTAAATTCAAATTGCTCTGTTACTTTCAGCTTGCTACACTAAGCTGGAGTAGACGCTGTGTAAGTGCAAAGCTTTGGAGCAACGGGATGAGAGGAGAGGGAGTCTCGGTGGGGACAGTTCTTCCTTTGCTTGGTGCAAGTCAGAGCTTTAATGCCTCTAATTTTTTTTGTTAATGGTGGGTCAGCTGCTTCAGAACTGTGCTTTGCACTTTGCTCCCACTTACTTTATTTCCTTTCTCCACCATGGTGATTTGAAAAAGAGAGAAAAAAAGAGAAAATTTAGTGGCACATCAATATTTGTCTCAATTCATTGTCTTGCATGATGACTCACCGTCAAAATAGTGCTGCAGTAACATTTGACATGCCACACGGAACAGCTTCTGAGCTGCTACAATGTGCTATTTCCATCTGTAGGATTATGGGGGAATTAAAAAAGCAGATCTTTTAACACAATTCAGCATAGCAACTTCAGTGTATTTTGCTACTTTATACCAGGGAGTCGCTACTAAATGGGCTGTTTGACATGATGCATTATAAAGGATTTAGAGGAGTCACGTATAAGTACTTTACAGTCTTTGTGATGCAAATAAGAAAGGATGTATCCTGGAAAAATATTAGCAGTATTGGAGACATCACTAGTACAAAGGTACTTCTCTGCACAGCCATGCCAGGTAGCCCAGGTCAAGTTGTGGTCCTTGGTAATAACCATAATTAGGGCAAAGCGATGGCATTGTAACAGCTAAGAGACCCTTTATTCCAGCAACATAAAACAACAGGTGCTGCCAAACAGTTGTTAGAAAGCAGTGCTTAATTAAGAGCAAATAATAACACTGAACGTTTAGATCTCACGTTTCCCTCACATCTTTCAAAGGTCTGGTGTTACCTGGCTACCACACAGGCCATTTGCATAACTATGTATTTCCAGTTCACTTACAGATAGCTGCAGTCAATCCACGCTGGCTTGCACTTCAGTTGCAGGCAAAGGGAGACGGGAAGCGATGAAGTTGGGTAAGTACGGACTTCCAGCACTGGTAGCAAAAGATGCGAAAAGGAGTGCTTAATAAGTCGTGAACACTGAGTAGTGCTATGTGGACAGTTAAAAATATGCCTGCCAGGTGTGAAGGAACCCTCTTGTCGTCCTGCGGACGTGTGACCCTCTATCTGGCAGCGACTTGCATTTTCGAGTCACAGAGCCCCGTAAGTGCTCTCAGCAGCAGAGTGCGACCTGTCTCGCACTCAGTTTGCATTGCGCTTCTTCAGAGCTGAGAAATGCTTTCCGTCTCTCATTCCCATTGCATGGTGCTCCCATCACCTTGATGACCTTGCTCAGCAGGAATCTTGTTTGGGTTTTGAAGGACCCCTCCTTGGCATGCGTGCAGCGATCTATCTTCTCTGCTGTTAAATCGGAGAGGGAGAAGCCACTTTGGCCCCAGGGAGGACATTCTGAAGCCTCCTTTTGCAGGCAATAAATCCTTCCTTCTGGCTAGCAGCTGCTGTGCTCTGGCTCCTCGGCTGTGCTCCTGTCTCCTTCTCCCTTCCTCTCTGGGAACACCCTCTGCTGGTGGTGGGTCAGACAGCAAAAGGGATGGAGAGGCCTTGCTTGTGGCTTCCAAGGCTTTGGTAATGCTCTAGTCTTCAGAAAATGAACTTGCTCTCTTCCAAGGGTGCAAATGCTCTCAGGAGCAGGTTTCTGAGAACTTGTCATGTCTCACATTATTTAAAGACAGGTAGCACCTGGGGACAGTATAAATATATTCTCTGGGAAACCAAACCTGCACATTACTTTTCCCCCCTCTTGAGACTTGACAGTTTTTGTATTAGTGATTTTTCTCGTTTTTAACTTTTTGAGGCAAATGAACCAAACTGTTCAGACTTACACTAAATGGCTCATTGTCCTCACCTCACATGCCTCCTGTGGTCACAGGACAGCGTCTCTGTTCTTGGAGCTTACCGGCCAGGTCTGCCAGCTCAGGGGAAATGGGGGACTCACTAGCTAGGCTGTTCGCCTCTTGAGCTCTGGCATTCCCTTTCTGTTCGACTGCAGTCTTCTGTTCTCTGTATTACGGTGCGTAACTTTTAGGCAACAGGTTTGCAGAGTAACATCTCTGTACTAAGTTAGATACGCTAGCTCTGTGTGCAGGTATATGTATACATATGTATGCATGCATATGTATGTATATGCAAGTATATGTGCGTGTGCGTGCATATATATACTTATGTACATAAATATGTGTGTGCAAGTGGTGGTGTTTCTCATGGGGTCTGTGGAACAGATGGGGACTAGGACCAGCTCGCAAGCTGAACGAGTGAGTCACTCAAGGCAAGGAAGATGACATGCTGAGATCAGGGCTGCTTTTGAAATGCCACACTTTCTCAAATCTTGAGAAAAAAATTCTCTGACTTAAACAAGTGGTGTTAACCCTGTTCACTGTAAATGGGAGTTCGATTCTCCACCTCTGCAGAAACCCCTAACTTACAGACTTGTCTGAGGCGGGAGCAGCTTTTTTGCTGGCATAGAATAAAAAATAATCCCTGGTGAGTATTAGAGAATGAACACAAATGTGACACTGATAGGACTCTTGTGGAAGTCTGGAAAGGTCAACCCTAGTTCAGAATAGAAACCTGAACTTGTTTTTGTTTTTACATAGGGTGTGGTACTCTGCTGGCATTTCTAAATACTCTGTAGTTGTAATTAGAAAGGAGAGTGATATTGCTGTTCAGCCCTTACATTATGGCCATTTTCTTGAATAAAAGCTTTTTCTGCTGTGTTGCACCCAGGAGAAGGCCTCTGTCTGTAGCCTTCAAGCAACTAAACAGTAAAGTAATTCCTACCACAAGGTTGCTTGCAGGTCTTTTGTTGTTGATATGGGTATACTAGTGGAAATGTTCTTTATAACTGTTGCTTATTTCCATACAGGAAAGAAAAAATAATAAAAAGTGTGGTAATGTGAATTGCCTTAATACTGCTCTAACTCAATAGTGATCACACTGATACCCTTTGAAAGAAATTACACCCTGAAGTGTGTATTCATACACAAACCTGTGCGTAGAGTTGCTCTGGGAGGTTGTGAGTATGCAATAGATCCAACTCCTTACTGTGATGCATTAATATTATACTGCTATAGTAGTCAGAGTAGAGAATCAGCTTTTGATGGAGGGAGTTCATCACGTTCAGTTGTGCACTCTACCTATTCCTTTGGGTGTGTAGATGTAGACTTACAAAACAGCTCAATGCTGAATGTCCCAGGTTACTCCGAAAAGCTCTTCACTGCTGTAAATGGCCCTGCAGGAACTATTGGGCAGTGTGTTGATGATGTCGCCCAGCAGAGGAAATCAACCAAGACAGGAAACTATCACCTAAAATATGTTTGGAGGAAACTGGTGTGTGCTGAACCATGGATCTTGCAGTTGTCGTACTGGTTTTACTGAGTTTGAAGGCAGAGCAACTTCATCATTTTGTTCTGAATCCAGAATGGTGTTTGAATCTTCTTCCTTACTTGTGCCAAAGACCATCTCCTCTTTACCCATTCAGATACTTTAAGATTCAAGGTGCTGGCTAGACTAAAAGCTATCCCTCAATTGCCATTGCTTTTAAACAGTGGTGTTGACTACCTGGAAGGGTTGCCGGAATAGTTGGTGGCCATGGGTTGTCCCTAAAGTAGGAATGCTGATAAGATTCCATTGATTAACTGATTGTAAGGGATTAATAAATGATAAACAGACGCTGTAAGCACACAGATGACTCGAGAAACCTATGTTAAAGTGGTAGCCACCAAGGCAAGCAATTCATTTACTGCATGTGGACAAACTGACCATATCCATAAGGTAATTATCAACTCCCTGTAAATGCAAATATGAACTGTTTCTATCTTTGTTTGTTAACTTCTAACTGAATGTATGAAACTGTGTCAGGATGAATAGACACCCAAAAACCCTGATATTTCTCTGTACCACATGCAAGTTTACAGCCCACCAGTTGCTCTAGAAATCTGAGAACATGCGATCCTTTCTACCTGTAGTTTCAGTAGTGGCACAGTAAGTATGTTCCTGTTTCTTTTCCTGCCTCTACATAGAACTGGGACATGAGAAGTAGTGCAGAATGAAAATTGTGTGCAAAAATTACCTGGAACTAGTTTAGTGTTAAATGCCACCACTGATGCTTCTGCTGGGTTTGATTGGTACTAGGTGTTAAGGTGGGGATTCTGTTTGGATAGGGTTCACCCAGCCAGCAACAGGTGACCTTGTCAACCTTTGCTAGCTTGGATTCAGCCAGCTTGTCCTGAATTAGACTTCCATAGATGTGGACATGAAAGGCTTTTTACTGTTTTTTGTTGTTGTTGTTGTTGTTGTTTTTACCACCTCCCTTCCACAGTTTTTTGGAACTGCTACAGACAATAGGAATCCCCCAAATGAGTCAGAATGAACTCAGATCAAATTTTTTTGATCCATGCAGCAGTGAATTGTACCTGCCAGGAAGCTCCTCCTCTAGTTGTGATTCCCTGATTGGGTTCTGCAAAGAGGTCCACATCATGCAGCTTTATTGGCTCTCCTGGACTCTCATCACACTCCCAGTTCCAGCTCCCTGAATATTCCAGTGTCCAAGATAACCGCTGCCTGGGAAAAGCAATGCTTCATTCATTTGGCTGAAGTGTTTAGCCCCGGCAATACTGAACAGGATTTTGCCTTTCTGCCTCAGTTTCCCATTTGTAAAACTAGAATAGTAACTGTTTTGCAGCACTGAGGTGTGTACTGGATGAACATGTTAAAAGTGTAAGGCCCTCTGATATAGCAATGGGAACTCTCTAGCCATCTTGTACACAAAAGATTAATTTCAAAGTGAAACTTAACCTGCTGGTATGCTCTTAATTCTGGCTCAAAATGAATGTGGTTCCTGCCCACTGCTGGCTTTGCTTTGCTTTAAAATGTAATGTGTTGTGGCCAAGTCTTTCAAAATAAGAAAATCTCCTTTTCCCATCTTTGTTTCTTGTTCACTTTTTCCTTGTTTTCTATATGATTCTATGATACGATTCTCTTACCATTCTATGATATGATATGAAAATTTGTAGAAAACAAAAATTCTTTACACTGACAACTTTCTTAGCCTTGCTACTTTAATCAAAACCATTTGACTGCTGATGGTGATATGATTGTCACAAGCACACACGCTACTGTCTGCATTGGCTTGTTTTAAGGGTTGTTTGAAATCCCTATTTTCAATGCTTTCCAAAATATTTGATATCAAGATGTTTCTCAGAGTGAAAGGTTTGAGTACGTTGGAAAATGTGCTATTATGCTTGCCGCTTCCTGAATATTAAGGTGCAGAAATGCATGTATATCTTCCACTGAAGCAGCTTCCTGTGGCCATAAGGTGGCAGTGGCCTTGAGGAGAAACAGACAAAAAAAAAAAAAAAAAAAAAAAACAAAATTAACAAACAAAAAAAAAAAACAAAATGTGCCCCTCAGAGAGGATGCAAGAAATTCTTTGTGCAAGGATTTCTATGGACAATAGACTGGTTTTGTAAGGTTTNAACTTTGGGACATTAAATCATAATAAAGCCAGGGCAGGAACGGCAGGCAGCAGTCAGCTCTTTCTGATTCATTCCAGCAGAAACTTCTCTCTCTCTGTCTCTCTCTGTATATGGAGTGTTGTACGGTTTTTGCTTTGTCTCTTTTCATGAGCTCATCAAAGCTGATTACGCAGCCCTGCTGTAAGCGGGGGCTGTGAAGCTGAGCTGAGCAAATCGGGCCATCCCTGTGGATGTATAAATGAGTCAAATGACCTCCAAAAGCATGAATCTTAAAATAAGGTTGTACAAGCTAACAGATCTCTGTGGTGATTCGTGCAAGCAACTCTTGGAACCTCAGGAAGGGAAGGGGGGAGGGAGAAGGAAGGGAAGAAGCGGAAAGCTCTCTAATCAGAGTTGTGTTTTGCTCTTCCAATACAGCACCGACATGTACAAGGGCAAATGTGCACGGCATTGAAATGGTGAGGGATGGGGGGAGGCATGTTAGCAACTACTTCTGAGGTACTACGGCTGGC
This sequence comes from Chauna torquata, assembly GCA_013399475.1. Classification (NCBI taxonomy): domain Eukaryota; kingdom Metazoa; phylum Chordata; class Aves; order Anseriformes; family Anhimidae; genus Chauna; species Chauna torquata. The sequence goes on along the minus strand of VXAL01006776.1, from coordinate 60,337 downwards.
AGGAAGAGTCTCCTCTACTGGCAAATCAAGTGCTTTGTGGAAGTCAAAGGTGGGAGCTGAATCAAAGATAGGAGGTGAAGGCCTGTTCCCTAATGGAATAAATGGGAATCCTCTCCTTGATGTTAAAGGCTTAACTGTTCTGTTTGACCTGTGAAGTAGGGTAGCAATTATTTCCCAAAAAACAGGAGTAGGAAAGGTTACCGGAACGTGTGTTAACTTCCATTTCCTTGTAGGCTCATGGTTGGGCAAGGGGAACTGTGCAGATGTGTTTCAGGGTGTGAAAAATGTGCTCTGCAAGCATGCATGTACCTGGAGTGGCAGGACATGGTCTGCGGCTGGCAGGGGCTGCTGTGGCCCGCAGTAGTTGATGGCTGCTACATCATGATGGATGTATTCCTGCAATTGCAATCCAGTTTAGGGCAAGGGCTCTTGCAACAAGAATTGCGCAAATATAATCATAGTTACGCTAGGATCTGGAGTTATTTGAAATCAGGGCCTGCTAGGAAGCTGGTGGTGCTGCTGAGCTTATTTTACAATTATCCAAGTGGAACAGGAGGCTTATACAAAGAAGTGATGGCTGATGGGAAAATAAAACTAGTTTTCTGGGGCATAGAAATTCGTAAGTGACACAAATGAGCTGAGGAGGGGTTCCCAGCAGCCCCACTCTTAGCCTTGCTGGGGATGCCCAACCTGCTGCCTCTCCCGGCCCATTCTGGATGCTGTCAGCCAGTCCCATTTCTCATCCAGGGCTGGGATCCCCAACCAATCCCACTCCCAGAGTGGTGAGTAACTGACGGCCTAAAGCTTGGATGGTCTCCTGTACACGGAGAGGTGGCCGTTCTGGCTTTGCAGGAGAGAAGCGTTGGCTGAGTTCTCATACGTGCTTGCCTTGCCATTTTGCATGTATTTCTGTATTTGCAGCTCCAGCTGCCAAGGCTGTCAAGCCAATTGTTTTTCAGATTGGATTTCAGGATATGGAATCTACTTCTAGGACTGAGTAAGGACCTGCTAGTGCAAGAAAAATATGATGTTCCTGCTGCATGTTTCTCTCTTCATTATGCTTTGAATTTTCCCAATCTTCCCATGGCTGTGGCTTGCTGATACAGCTTTGAAGAAGCAGTAAATAGATGTGTTTCACCATTTTGTTACTGACTTTCACATAGCACACTTTTGAAGGCTCGGGATGGGATTGTTTTCTGCTGACCTGGAAAGCACAGGGGAGGATAAAATGACTTTCAGATTTGCTATTTTTAATCACTAAATTTTGTGAAGCTGATTAGAAAAATGCAAAACAATACCGATTGGAAGAGTTTCATGATTTAAGTGACAGGAATGAGCTGCAGTTTAGATAAGTGTGTTCATAGATGAACACTGTTCTGACTTTCTCAAAGGTCTTCTTTTCAGGCCTCTTGCAACTCTTATTTGATCCTTGCAAGCTGGTAGCAAGACTGTTCTAACATCTTCCAAGGGTCATAATTTCAGATCTTCCTCTTTGTTTCTATGACATTTGCTTTTCTGATTTTAAAAAATGTTTTTTAAACTAAGCGTAAAACTTTTGGAAGCAATTTTTGTTAGCTTTTATTAAGTTAATTTAAACATTTTTTTCCCCCAGGAAAATATGTACAGAAGTGTTGGGTTTTTTGTTTTGTTTTGTTTTGTTTTTCATGAAGGCTGCTATGGTGTTGGAAAATCTCTATTCTGTTCTTACCTGGCCCTGTTTCCTGAACAAATCCTGTGAGGAGAACAGTTATTTCTCATCAACTCCAGTGCATAAGCACTTAGTGTCACATTTCCTGATTTCACTGTGCATCCTTACTTGAATTCGGCATTGAGCCCAAAGCAGAATAAGAGAGGTCAGGTAGGGAGTGAGATCAGGGAGAAGTTCAAGATGTTTATCTGTCTGCTGAAAAAGTGGCTAAATGAAACATCAGAGTGTTCGGGGCAGAAGTCTTTTTATGAAGGTTGGGGATAATGAAGTTGGAGACTTGGGTGGCAAGAAGGTTCTTCATAGCTGTTTGCACGTCTGTACAAAGGGTCAAGCAGTTGGGTTTGCACAGCTGCTGTGATTAGGTATATTCAAGTGTGATAGAAATGTGCCAGTTAGCGAGGTAAAATCAATTTTATGCTGTTTACCCCTGGTTCTGGTGAAGAGGAAGCCTCTTTTCATCCTTCCATAAAGAAAGCGTGCAGGACTCTCAGCAGATACCACAGGAAAGGGGTTCTGCATGTAGTTCAGTTTTACAGTGCTGTTCTACTGAATGAGATTTGCAGCTCTCCTCTTTAAAAATCACGCTCTGGTTATCTTTGCTATTCTAGCAGCAATGAGATCTGCAGGGAATTGTAGCTGTGTCGCTTGTCTGGCTGCTGGGTTTTACTTCTTGGGATTGAGCTCTCAGAGCCCACTTAAGAGCCACAGGTGTAGCCTTCCCAAGTTATTAAATGAGGAAACTGCTGATAGTCTGTATTGGGTTAAATCTGGGCGGGGGTGGACGGTGACAGGAACGACACACTTGTGAGGTATTTGCTGCTGAGCCTATGGCAATGTGAGGGCTTGTTCTTTAACTTTCAGGTTTCCCTTTGAGTGCCGGGATCCAGAAACTTGCCTGATAACCATGGTTACTACTCCTAGTTGATGCACTTGTACATCAGCCACTGCTGCTAGCTCTTGTTACAAAACATTAGACTTTTTTCTTTTTCTTTTTCTTTTTTTTTTTCCCCCAAAACTAATGTGGATGGCAAAATTAGAGTCCAATCTTGAACCTGGTTGACCCGGCATCTGAATGGCTGTGGAGCTCTTCTTTGCACTAGCAAAATGGCTTCTGTGCAGCAAGGACTCAGCAAGCATCTACCTTTTGCTTTGTTCCCACTCCTGGTATAAATTAGATGACTCTGCTCTGATCGCTCATCCAGGTGATTGGATCAGAGGTGGTAGTTGATAAACTGTGAGACATCAGTGGAATTAAGTTAAACTGCTGGAGACAAAGGAGCTCTGAACCCCCTCCCTGGCTGGCAGATCAGAGAAGGATTTAACAGCTTGAGTAGAAATCACTCCATTGAAAGAGACCGTGCAGTTACATTGATGCTCGGAGTAGAAAGCTGGAGGTGTCTCTTCTTAAACATCCAGCGAGCCTTAATGACTCCCCTCTCACACCCGAGAGCATTCCATTTGTCAGAAAAAGTCGGTTACATGAAGCTTTTTTGTGCTTGAGTCCTCCTGTAATGCTCCTGTCGTCTCCAAACGTTATTCAAAACAAGCTGATTATGATTGCTTCTCAGAGCCCACAGAGGTGACTTGTTAAGCCATCTCTACTTCCTTCTTGCTGTTGGCATGCTAGACACCTGGGCTGCATTCATGAGTTATTTCTGTATGTCCCTAGGAGCTCTCTTTAGAGAGTCAAGACAGCCACCCTCTTAATGCACAGACTTGCATTATGTGTTACTGTACAGCAGTCAGAGATGATCTGCTGAGCAACTCTGAAGCTAAATCTGCTTTATATTTAATTTTATTTATTTATTTATTTAGCTGGTGCTTATAATTTAAAGGGATCAGAGTGCAGCTATGCAGAGGTCAGAGGGGCTGCTACTACGCTATGGGTAGTCATGCATATGCTAGCTGTAAACCAGATAGCTCAGTTGTCAAAAGTGACAGACATGCAAGAATGTACCTCAGAAGGGGATATAAAAGCCCAGTTGGAGCTTAAGGGCACGCTTGCACTATTGGCTCATGATGAAAATCATGAGCACATCCTATACTATCATGCACATAAGTTACCTACCAGCGCTGATAGCTACTTAAGCAAATTAAAATATACCATGCATACATGCTCAGGAAACACATCACCAAGTGGCTGTATTTAAATACTGTGATTATACTGCAAATTCTTAAATAGTGCCTCTTACCATGCCAAAAGTATGAAAATCCTAGCTCAAACTTGCCCTTGCACCAGCAAGTTCAGCCAGGCTGGCAGGAGATATAAGGATACTTTTCCCGGCAGCCAGGTCACAACCTATGCAGGAATTACATTAAAACAATTACTCTGAATTTCATTTGGAAATAAACTTGTAGCCTGAACAGCTGGCAGATATGGAACTTTTCACCTCTAACCCTTTTGAAAGTGGTGGGACAGAGGATATTCAAGTCAGTTTGCTGCACTGATAAAGCAGTAGAGCATTAAAACTGAGGAAAAACCTGCATTTACAGTTAGGTTGTGGTTTTTTTTTTTTTTTTGAGTACTGCAAGAGCACCCTTAGAACATATGGGAATTGCCCTATGAGAAGAGCTGGTCTAAACTAGGTATTACATTCCTAAGGACGTAAGTATCTCAAAATGCTATATAAGCAGTGAATAATTATTTTTGCTGTATCTAGATCAGTAAACTGAGATAAAGTGAGGTTCCTACCAATTTTTTTTTGAAAGTTATATGTAGTACTCTTAAATCAGAAACAAATGAAACTTTAAAAGCCCTTGAAGTGAAAGAATTAGTTTAATTTGTGCTTTTTTAAAAAATGCTGCCTTTTTATTTGTCTCACAAGTTTTAAGCCATTGAGCTTGTTTCCAAGCTTCTCTGTACCATCACAATGGTATAGGAAAATGTGGATTTAAGCTAGGAAATCTTAGCTGGGAATCCTTCACGTTCACATGGATCCAGCAGCTGGGGCTATAACCACCAACACTCTCAAGTCGTATCTCAAATAAAATTTTCTGCAGGAGTAAACTTTTATGGGTGACGAAAAGCCACAGCATTTTTGTCTTTAATGCTCTGCTTTTAGGACATACTTGAAAATTTGATTCAGTCTGGAATAAAATGCTAAGACCAACCTTCTTTTTCCAACCAGGAAGCCACCTTTTGCACTCCAAGTATGTAACAGCTGCTTAGTGGTTGTGGCCTCAGATGTTGCGCCCTGTTTACAAGCATCCATCCCTCTGGCTGGAGGTAGTCAGGGATGCTGGTGATGGGCCCAGCTTTGGTTCCACTTTGGAGTGAGGTAAGCAAGGAAATACTGTGGCAGAGAAGATGTAAGGCATGAACTGAGTGGACAGATGAGCCCTTGTGGAGCAGCTGTGGGGGAAACTGAGCAGGATTCTGATTTTAATTAACAACAAGATAACACATCAGTTAAATTCACCCTCTTTCCAGGGATTTTATTTTATTATAGACTCTAAGTAGTGCACTGACTATCTGAGGAAAGATAGCAACTCACAAACCATATCACGGCATTGATTTTTTTCCTAAGTTTGAAATTGATTTCTGGTTTAAAATCAACGCTGTGATATGACCTAATGACAGGAAAGAAGTTGGCCCTCCAGGAACATATTTCTTCAAGTTGCTTAAAAGATCAACTTCGTTATGTTCCCCAGCAATGTCAAAATCACATAAATCAAACAGTACGAATCTCTTTTAGAAGGAGAGGTTTTGTTCATGTTGGCATCTTCATTACAAATACACACTAACTTGAAATAACAACTTTGTTGGGAGAAATGAACACAGCTTTGTTTCTAAAAACAGATAAGAAGCATTTGCATTTGATCACAGTTACAAAATATACACGTTGCTTTTAATAATAATTCAGTGACTGGAGGAGTCTCTGCCCCAGTCAGCAGCTCTGCTCCCAGCCCAACGATTTCTAATAGTTACCTCCTGCTCTCATCCAGTAAATTTAAAGCATCTTACCCAACAGCTCCACCACTTCTGTTGCAGAACAGTTATTTATTTTTTACTGCGTTTGCCACACTTCATTTCTGTAATAACGCTCTTGTAGGCACCACTGTCTAGGACTGGAGGGTGCCTTCCTCTTTGCTGACGCTCTCCTCTGACAGCAGCCAGAGCTGCAGTCTCAGCCCTTCCTTTTGGTGGTTGTTGCATTTTGTTGTAAAGTAACATCTTTTTATAAATCAATAATAATAGCTCCCTTAATTGAAGTTCTGTGACTGGAGGTTTTGTGTTTACTTGTGTAACATTTAAATCTTACAATATGGCCTTGTGCTAATGGTATTTAATGCTTACGTCTGGGATTCTAGATCCACGTAAACATGCTTTCCTTCAGTTAAATTGCAGTTCGGCATGTTAATATTTTTTTGGCTACAATTATGGTAATGGAGGATTTCATAAGCTCTTAGGGCATTTTTTTCACTAGAAACATGGACAGTGCTTAACATGGCCAGACCTATTCTATCACAAGAAGAAACTTACTAGCTCCTATATTCAGTGTATGTGTACATATGTACCTGTGTTATTTAGTATTATGAAAATTGCCTGTTCTCTAATGGACAGAAAGGCCCCCTATTACTTTCACTGGTTTGTGCTATGGCCAATAGCTGTGAGAAGCTCCGGGAACAAGCACGCCTGGAGTTACATGCCAGTATCTAAATCCACCTAAAGTGAACCAGAGTCTACATCAACTTCAGGAATTTTAGACAAGTTTCTGATTTTCAGGTGTAAGTAAGTGTGCTGCCTTTCTGCTGGGGTAAGGAGTACTGGCATAAACACATGGGAAGTAAATCTGCACCAGCAGTTCTCATCCTGCAGCTTTCTTCTGGAAATATAAATTCCAGCAGAAACACCTTTTGCTCAGGAATTTGGAAGGGACACCCCAACTGACTAGTTTTCAATAGATCTTGAGCACCAAAGAACTCCAGGGCAGTAGAAAAGTAAGAATAGTATGCTGATTCTTTTAAATAAATAAATAAATAAAAGACAGGGGGAAGCAAAATGTGGTGGGTTGGCTCTGGCCAGCAGGTAAACTCCCATCCAGCTGCTTGCTCACTCCTCTGCTGCATCAGCAGGATGGGGGAAGAAAGTGGGAAGAATAGGATCAAGAAAGCTTATGGGATGAGATAAAGACAATGATGTTGCTTACTACTTACCATCATGGGCAAAACAGACTTGACTTGGGGAAAATAAGTGAATTCATTGCTAATTTAATGTGTATATTACTTGTTTGGGTATTGGGGAACAAAATCTAAAAACAAAACAAACACATTAAAACACTTGGTGAAAACATCTTTCCTCCCCCTTTCCCAAGATCAGTTTCACTCCAGACTCCTCTCCTCCTGCTTCATTATTGCTGGAGGCTGCACTCAGTCCCTTCAGCTAGGCAATGAGTGGCACAAGGGATGTCGGGGGGTTCTGCAGTGAGAATACAGCAGTTTCTCTGCCTGTCTTCACTCTTCTGCCCTGTGAGGGTCCTCTGTGGGCTGCAGTCCCTTTGGGAATACCTGCTCAGGCATGTTCTTCCTCCTTTGACCTTCATGTTTCCTCCATTTCACACTCTGTTTTTTCTTCCTCTCTCCCTGTGGTATTTTTTATCCTTTCTTAATTACAATTTCACAGAGGTGCCACTGGCTTGGCTGATGGCTTCAGCTGTGTGCTGTGGTGGGTCTGTTGCAGAGCCAGCTGGAACCATCTGTGTCCAGCATGGGGCAGTTCCTCGCACCTTCTCACTGAAGCCAGCCCTGCTACCAACACCTTGACACCTACACCCAGTCAGGTTGTAGGCTGGTTAGAATAAAGTGAATTTCAAGAAAAAATCATTGAAATTGGGCATTCAGTTTATGCAGAATATAATTCCATGGATTTGAATGTAATTATTGCCAATAAGCCAAATTTTATGCCAAACCCGGCTCATTGAACAAATCTCATGTTGTCCTTGTTGACTACAAATTTGATTAATAGAAGCAACCTGATGTAATATGCTTAGTATTGTACAATGCTATTTTGGAGGGACAAAGGCTTGAGATCAGTTTGTCTGAGAGACCTTAGAGCTGGTTGTCACCAGGGATCTACCTCTTGCAGTGGTCTGCAGGGACTGGCAGCTGGTCCAGTGCTATTGCTCATTATTCCTAGTGATGAGAAGGAAGCGTAAAATCCCTCCTGGTAAAATTGTTACGTGGCAAAAACACTGGAACAGCAGAAGACAATTGAGAGGGTACTTGGGTCCCTCTAGGCCAGTGAATACTAAGGACTCATTTAAACAACCTGTGTTTTTATTCAAGGGCAAACACTAAGTTGAATACTTAATACTGAGGGGTAGGTATCACCCCGACTCCTCCGTGGGACAAACTCTTGACAGGATTTACAGGAGGTATGGATAAGTATGGATTCTAGCGTTCAATGTGATGTTGGGGAGGGGGGGGAGGAATAAAGGCCTTGCAGCACTAGTAGAGGACAGCAGTGAGTAGAAGCAAGGTGATGATACTGTCTCTCCATGCTCTGTCAGTAGGAACAGTATTTGAATTCTGCATCTAGTTTTTGTTTCTACAACTCAGAAGTAGTTTAGAATAGTGGACATAGCACGAGAAAGACTTGCAAATGCTTTTTGCGGGGCAAAATTCTATGTTTTTTCTTGAGAGATTGTAGGCATGTCTGTACTGAGCAAGGTACAGTGGTATGGCAAGTTCTCAGATGGTGATGGGCAAGTTGGCATCATAGAAAGCACATGGTTGCTTCAGCGCCATGCTGCTGTGTTAGGAGTTGTTCTGCTTCTTGTGGTGTTGCTCTCAGTAGAGCTAATCAACCTGCAGGCAGGACCATATGAAAATGCCCCTCTGCTCTTGGAATCTGTGCTGGCATTTCTGCCCAGATATGAGTCTGAAGACCCCAGGAGACAAGCAGGTTGTTTCTGATGTTCCCTTAAGGACCTCATCTTCATGGACCCATCAGGCCGCTGTGGGGTTGCAGTGCACAAGAACACTTGAATATATATATATATATATATATACATATAGGTTAACCAACTTGGCGACCCTCAAGATCTTAGAAACTCCAGGTCTCCGTTTCTTTCTTTGTAAAATGTGGAAACCAGGACAGCAAAGTTTTTTTCAGACTGGGAAACTTCATGAAATGGGCTTGGCTGGCCCTGCCCGTCCCTGATTAAAAATGCTGTTTGGATGAGCATATCTAAGAGAATAATGTCTTTGGTTTGCTTTAAGTTTGTTTTCTGTTTTTGTTTTCACAATATGTAATGAAGCTTTTATGCTTAATCTTCCCATCTGAGACATGAAAGGAAGCTAGCCTAAGAATGTTAATGTTTATATCATCTTAATAGGTGAATAAGCATCATTGTGCTTCATGTTAACTGCTGGGCAATCAAATAATGGCAGATAATTTACTTAACTCAATGACCTCTCCCTTTTGCTGCAGCTTGAAACATTTGGAGTTTCAGGTACCTGGCCTGTTATTATCCCTATAGTATCTATTGGTGCGTTCAGCAGAAAATCTTGCACTACATACAAATCTTCCATTCTCCATGTTCGTAAATGCCTGGCTAATTGCTTATTATCATATTGAAAAGCTGCGCACTACAGAGCAGATGCCAGCAATTCTAACGGCTGGATGAAGCCTGGGTACCTACTTCAGTCTGCTCAGTGCAGCGGCTGCAAGAACAAGAGGCACCAAGGAACACTGGGACATGCGAGCTGGAAACAGCCTTCTTGAAAATCAGAACAGTCAGCAGTAAATGTTAGATGTGCTGTGAGAGACCAAAGATTTCCCTGCTTTAATCTTTTGGCAGTAAAGGAATGTATCATATGAAATAACCATAACAAAGTGGTCCTGCATGGAGGAAGCATGCTGATTATCTCTTAACAAATGCTGGGGTAACCTTTTGGTCTCGTTTGTTTGCTATGCATGTTTTTAACTTCTGTCATTCAGATCCTGTTGTGTCTTTGCCAACAGATATCAAATGTGCGTCTGATAGGTGCTCTTGAACAGGGACTGGGGCAACTTAAACAAGTATCACTGACAGAAAAGTATGCGGAGCCACAATCTTACTAAGATACATTTGTCTGTTCTTATTTATTATTTTGGGTCTTTTTCTTCTCTGTAATACTTGCCACAGTGCTGCTGCAGTGACTTTTTATAGTTTCATAACAAGACCTATAAACTGTTCCACCCCAATGCACGAGTTCAGCTAATTTCTCATGGGAACAACCTACAAGGTTAAGGCCTTAGAGGCTCTGATGTCTTCTGGTACCTTCAGATACTCAGTACCATTACTGTAGTGAGAATGTTTGGATGAACACTGTCTGGTGGTGGGGATTTATTGCCTGGAAGTTTCCCAAGTTGTTCATTGCTCATTTATTTTATACCAGCACAGCCTGATCCTCCAGACTTGCTGTACCTTCTCAGGCAATAATCCTACTGGGCCAAATTTCAGCAGGCATAAACTTGCATATCTCTGTTGAAACAGCTGAAATTAAGTGAGGGTGGAGCATTGGGCTATGGAAAACAGGAGTAGGAGCAGCAGGAGTCAGCCTTGTAAAGACTCATCATCCCTTCTGATAGGACTGATGCAGAGAAACAGTCAGTGGTATGTAATTTTCTTGTCTTCTGTCATTTCCCTCTCCATTTTGGGTCACTTTCCTGCCCTGATAATATATAGTTAATAGCTCATGTGTATATCCTAAAGTGCTTGCCTGTAGAAAGTAGAGATTGCACGGGTCCAGCTGCTCCACCTGGCTTCGAAAGGACGCGTGTCTCAGCTGAGTTACCTGGGTCACCTCAGCAAATATGAAGTATAAGTTAAGTTTGTGGAATTGAGGAACATGTACTAAAATGCTGCATGAAGAAAAATACTTTAGGTTAGAGTCCATGAGCTTTCTGCTTACTTGCAAAAATAAATTGTTCCTTTTAATCTTTAAAAATTTACTATTTTTGTCTTTAAAACAAGAGACATTGAATAAATATGTAGAGTAGGCATGGTGTTAACAGTACTGCAATCCTTCACCTTCTGTCCTCAAACTTCTTATCTGTCTGCAGCATTGTCCTATTATAGTCATTTTTCTTAAATTTTAGATATACAT
>VXAL01006776.1:27147-49264 GCA_013399475.1 Chauna torquata | reverse complement strand
TAAATGAAATGGTATTAATCAAGGCAAAAGGTGATCATGACACAGGCAAATGTTTTGACTGCTGGGAAGAGCTGCGAGACCACAACACAGCCAGTTGCAGTAAGAAGTGTGGTTGCAACCTTTTGAGAACAGTGACAGATAAAGCTGCTCTAGGAATATCAGGTTGTCTTTGCCTTTCCTGTGGTGTTTTTCACAGCACGAACAGTTACCTGATTTTTTAAATGGACTAAAATCCCTTATGAAATGCCCTTCTTATTTGCTCTTTAGCTAAGGTCTGATAATTATAGCCACATGCCTGCAATTTGTCTCATCTAATTTTACAGCCTGATCATGTGAAGGGGAAGTAGAGCTGGGTGGGGGATTTGGGAAAAAGAGGTATTGAATGCCATTGCAATATGCCTCGTTTTAACATCAAGATTGTCACTATATCAGCTGTCTGGCTGTCAGGAGAGTGTGAAGTGTTTCTGGGCTGACTGGAAAATTTTCTGAAGGAAACACCTGGGAAGCTTTCACTCACATGCACCTCACTGCAGGAAGGCAGCGAAGAGGAGGGTGCTCTGAAGCTTAAAGGCGACAGTTTCTAGAGACAAGGTGGTTAAACTTAATTTGCTGCTCTTTCCATGTTAAGACTGAAATCATAAGGGGGGAAAATTACAAATTAAAAAAAAAAAAGGCATCCTACGCTCCAGGGCTAGGTTTACCAGAGAAAGCCATCTAGCGGTCACCGCGCACTTCTCTTCATCTTTCCCTACATTGAGCTTTCCAGGGATGTCACTAAAATTTTCTGTTTTTTTAGCCATTAAGGAGGTTTCATACACACTGCAGGAGGTTACGTGCTTACGGGGCTGTAGCTGCACCCTCTGAGCAGAGGTGGAGGAGAAAGGAGGGGGCTGCTCTCTATTAAGTAGGACAAGGAAAGTGGAATAACTCACCTGAGCAGAAGAAAAGTTGGTTTCCCAAGACAAAAAGTTTGTAACCATGAACAGCAGAAGACACCAAAGATTGAGGCTGATCTGGGAGAATGTTGCTAGAAATGAAGCGACCAAACTGCAACTGAATAAAGCATGGAACCTATGCTGAAAGTGGAGACTATGGTGACCCCAGCTGTGCCTGGGACGTAAACATGACAGCAGAGGAACAATTCCTGCTGGCACGTTTCACCAAAATGCTCTGTGAATTTATTAAATTGCTTCATCCACCAAAAAAATTCATTTTAAAAACTCAAATGTTTTCGTTCTGACATTTACATACAATTTTAAAAGTTGAAAACCATGAAGTTTGGACAGCGGCTTTCATTTGATCACCATACGCAGTTTTTCCACTTCCCCTGGAAAAAACAATCAATCAACCTGCAATATTTCATATTAACCCGAGACACTGTCCCCTGTGTTCTCTGGTACAGTAAATGAACAAAAATTGTGATTATTTGCACTGTGAGGCCTTAGCTTAATGCCTGCTTTACCCTTTAAAATGGTACTTTGAAAACTTGTCGTCCACTGCTAGCAGAGCTGGCGTTATAAACTTTTCAGAAAATATTGAAGAATCCACAATGGGGGTACTTATGTATCAAGAAAACAACCATCAGGCAATGTAGAGTGACAAAAACGCAGGGTTTCAAAAAACGTGGTGTAACTGAATGCAACAGGGGCGGCGTGTGCTCCTTTTATGTCTGCACAATAGTTTTCCTGCTCTGCAGAGAGTAACTAAAATATTCCCAATGTCATTCTGCCTCCACGCATTCAGGTGAAACTGCCCATATCTTTAACTTCCAAAACTACATGTGTTACGAGTCCCACTCTGCGATCAATCCGGAAGAGATTTAGGTTTGTGCAGAAGCTGGAAATCTGTGCGAGCTCTGGGGACCCCCTGAGCAATCCCGAAGGTGTTCATCAAGACAGGGATTGTCACACAGCCACAGTATGTTTTTGATCTCCATGGCTTTTATTGAATTAAACAGATTGTTCTTTGCAGAAAATCAGTGAATAGGAATTAATTTTGTAGTCTGTGCCCAGGCAAAACATCAGTGAAGTCCTGGTAGTGTAAGACTGAATGTTCGGTTTTATTTCTCCTCTGCCCTGGCCCCATCCCAACACCTCTGTGTGATCCCATTCGGACACTGAGTTGTAGGGAGGTTGTACTGCAGGGCAGCACGAAGAGCATCAGGAGAGCTGATGAAGTGAAAGTGGGTATGGAGTATTTTAATGCGGGTAGAGATGAACAGTTGGTGTCAGCAAGGAAATGGAGCAAAGTAAGCAAGTCCCATAGAGTTTTTTCTTCTGTGTATCCTTTTGGGGGGAAAGGCAAAAGATCAAGTAACTGCTCTAGAGGGTAAGACTAATTGCATAGGTTCTGAAATGTCGTCATAGAGCATGTGTTGTGGTTTCAGCCACAAATACAATCCTGCTACTAAACCTCAGCTGCAATGTATGTGGGAGTTACGGGGCTACGTTTCTCACCTTTTCCAAAACTTTTTTTATGGGAGGTTAGCGGAGAATCAGAAGTGTGCCTCAGCAGCTTAAGAGCCTGAGGAACCCAGAGCTTTTCAAAAACCGGTGGGATTTTGGCTCCTAAATCACCAAAGTGCTTGTAGTATATTAGTCCCTTGCCAATATCAAAACTCTGGCACACAATGAAAACTGAGCCCAGACTCAGTTATGAGGATATAAAGAAAAAGAACACATCTTGGCTTCTTTTTTCCTTCTTTTATCTCATCACTGGTAAACTGTTTCCAGGCATTCTAGGGATCTGGCCAATGAATCTTTGTACATTTGGAGTTTGCAATATACACCTCAAAAAACTGTAGAGTAGGTTGACTTCTTCAGACACAAAGCTACAGGGAAAGGGAGAGAGTGGTGTGTGCCTCAGCAGCGAGCGATTGAATTCTGCTTTTTCTAAGAAAAGACAAGACTGAACTGTTTCTTCCAGTTTATGTTGTATTTTTTGTCTGCTTGTTTGTTTTGAAGAACACAAACACGAGAGAAGATATCTGGTCAGAAAGGATCATTTTCCTGTCAGCTGGAATAGAACAGACTGTCTGGACAATCCTCCCTTCTCTTCACTGATACCTTGTAAAACAAATAGTGCTAACAGTCAGCCAGCCACATTTCTTCCCATTTTCAGTGTAACTGCTCATTTTAAGTTGTGGCTTTAATAAGCAGAGGGATTTTTCATAATGCTTAAAAGGAGTTAAAGCATGAAGATACTTAAAGGAATGAGATGTTAAGTCTTTAACTAATGGGATTATACAGTAGAGACCCTTTAAAGATGGCTTGGCCTAAGTGATCCAGTAGCCATAAAGACCTTATTATGGGTCAACAGTTTACTTTGTGGACAATAGTCCCTTTTGAAGAACTCATGCAATCAAAATTTAGATTTGTGAGAAGTGCTTAATGTTATTGAAGTCTTTTAATACAAATGTATGAGCTTTTTCTGAGCCAGCTGTGTATGCTTCTGTGTGCATTTCTTTTCTACAATGCTGGATCTTTTGCATGTTTTAATAAATGAAAAAAATCTTTACATTTCCTTGTCCCAAAACAACATTTTTATCTCCTTTGTGATCCCATGAATGCCATCCATTCACACTATATTTTTGCAGGAGCAAGAGGGGAAAAAAGTGACCAGAATTAAAAAAAAAAAAAGTTCATACTTCAATATTTAACAATGCAGTGATGTTTCTCTAAAAACAACACGAAACTTAGATGTGGGCTAAGGGTCATGCCTATAACATTTGACTGTAAAAGTCTTTTTTTTTTGTAAAAATTTGAGCATTTGAGAACTTAAGGTTTTCTAGAAACCACACTGCGTCTTTATTGCCTTCACTGCTGGTGAAAGTCAGGCTGCCTTATGGGAAACATAAGGAATTACTGAAGAGATGTCAATATCCTCCTAAATATTCTAAGGTCAAATCTCGCCTTCAAATTCTACACTTTTAAAGGATCTTTCTCTGTGATATCTAGGGCCTGATCCAAATCTATTACAATAAATAGAAGTTCTTGCATTGACTTCCAAAGACTTTAAATTACTTCCTAAGTGCCTTACTGTCTGAATATATCTTATTTCGGTAGATTTCTCAGTGAAGTCAATGGGGACTTTCCCAAGTTAAGAAAACCTCCAAAGAGTGTCACGGATAATTTCAGGTAATCTACTTCTGTTGCTTTTGAATTGAGCCACATCTGTCAGTACAGTGTGGTTATCTGCTGCTTATTTCAGTTCAGGATAATTTGGACTTCTGTGTTTCAGGTCCAGAAGAGGGGGCTAGTGCAGGCACAGTGTCCATCCTGTGGCTCTCAAGGTCTGGAGCAATTCACATATGGACTCCATACTGCACCTATGTCACATCACTGGCGGCAGGGCTGTGTGGACACAAGGGCTTGGCTGCTGAGAATTCCTCATTCTTGGAGGACACAAGCCATCAGAGGCTTCTGCATTGCCATGGGAGCAGAAGGCACGCTTGAAGTTGCTGTGGCCCACAAGGATGTTTTGGGAATCTGGCAGAGAGCCACTGTCATCTCTGACTTCTCAGCTGTTTCTGGAATTTGGCCTTTGGTCAGCTTTTTGGCAGAGGCTGGTATATGGCTTATGAGGTCAGGAAGAATGATGACTTTTGGACTAGGAGTGGATGCTATTGGCAGTTTTTCTCGACATTAAGTCAGGGTGCCGCCTTGGTGAGTCCAAGGGCAGAAGACCCACCTCCCTGAGGGTTCCCACAACTGCCTGGGGGAGACGGAGGTGGCTAGTAGAATTGCACCCAAAGTCCTACCACTGCAACTTTGCTACTGCGGCTATAGTACAGCTAGGTGGCAGTTAAGGTGGGGGGAAGGTGTCTGTAATCCACCACTAGCAAGGACTTGAATGGTAGCAGAACGAAGCTCAGTAAAGACTGGATTGCATATGTTGTTCTGGAATTCGTATTTCACAAATCTTACATACAGTTAAGGATTTAAAGAACAAGGAAAATATATGAACATAACTTTTTTGTCTGCCAATTGCATATATGCTTCTGCGTGGCCTTGTAGAAGTGTTTGGGCAAAGGAATAAACTCAGATGTTCCTATTGATACACTGATCCCAGACTAGGGACCATGATATGCTGCTTGACTACCCACTTCCACATCAAATCTGCTTATACCTGTTAGAGCCATTCATGGTTTTTAACGCATCAGGTTTCCCCACAGGGAAAAGTAATACCATGCTCATTTTGCTGCATGACGCCCAAGGTACATCTGCGTTGGAGCACATGGAGAGACAAGAACTTGCTGCCCCTCTGCCAGCCCTGCAATGGGGAAAATGGGGAACCTGCTCCAGGGCTGACTGTTGAGAGCCAGGTAGGAATGAACAGACCACAGCCGGTAAGCCCCCGCTCTCTGTTAGCGCCAGGATCTTCACAACATTTTGCAGTGTGAGCAAAATTCCCTAAGTGTCTTGTCTGAGGTCTGCAGAAGAAACCGACCTTGGGTTAGCTGAGTCCCTGGCCAGGCTCCCGTCTCAGGCGTGACAAGTTTTGCTAGAAATGCAGCTCTGTTGCTGGCAGAACCAAAACCACCTGAAATCTTCTGTAGGATTTAGATTAAGCCTGCAAATCCTGATTCCGCAAAGATTTAAGCTTGTGCATAACTTTACATACTTGAACAGTTTCATTGAGGTCAAACGAATTAAAATAATGCATGAATAACGAATTAAAATAATGCACCTGCTTGTCTTGGCAATATTGGGGCCATAATGAACTGAAAAAAACACAAATGAAAAAAGCTGTCTTTTTCAGAGCTATTAAGGTGTTATTTCGGAAACCTGGCCTGTGACAGTTGTATTTACGTGTACCATGCAAAGTCTAAAAGAATGGGAGTGTTCGTTCATCCATGTCATGTATTTGGGTCAACAAGGGATCCCATATGGCTTCAACGCTTTGGCTTTTCTATTCTTCTTAGAAAAGCACCTGAAAGTACATACCCTAGAGGGATCAGGGGGTGTTCTGTACAGAGACTGCAGGATAGGGATAGCAGTCCTTAATAAAAATGGGCCTATATCGATGGAGAAAGCAGTGTGATAGGCTGCATTAGAAGTCTGCAATATTGCAAGGGCATTCTCACTCCGTGAGAAGCCAGTTCCTCTCCAAAATAAGGTAGGAGAAGTTAAATGAACTCTTGCAGGGGCAAAACAAACCCTGTGCTAAATTAAGGTTTCATCTGGCAGCATGGGGAAATGAGGTGTCAGTGATATGTGCTGGTGCCCGCAAGGACTTTGCTGCTCCCCTGTCCCTCCTCCTCCTTCTTTCCTGCTGCCTTCAGCCCTGGGTTTTGTTCCCCAAGCTCCTCTCAGCTGCCATTGGAAGCCATTGCCTCCCTGCTCCTCACCCTTTAGGCAAAACCAGTGAAAGCTGCAGCCCTGGGCTAGCACTCCTTCTGTCCTGTCTATGCTCTGGCTCCGACATGGTGCTTCCTCTGGGTTCAAGGGGCACAAGCTTCCTTCCAAATACGTGGTGCTTCTGGGGAAGGTGCCTGCTTGCATCCCATTCAGTTTTGCCCTTCTGCATTTTGGGTTGGGCTCCATGTGTTTGGGTTTTCAGAGCAGCAGCTCGTTACTGGCTGGGTAAAGAAACTCAGGGTGGAGGGGGAAATCATCCCTGTCCAACAGCTGGACGAGCTTGTGGGCCAGTGGAGCCCTCAAAACAGAGGCCGGGAAGGACATAAGTTGTGCATGGGCACTACAGCAGCTCTGTACACAGGGCAGATTTTACACATAGTGTTTAACCATAATTACTACACTTAAAAAGTCCTCTGTGCTTTATTAAATACTGCTAAAACATGATTACTTAAGAAAGGCAATACTATGCTAGACACAGCGTAAATACAAACCTTCTGACGACAATTTCTTCATGTGAGCTGAGCTAGACTATTCTCCTGGCGCAAGCACTGCTCTGGGGCTTATCAAAGGCAGAAATGCATTTCAAAGACAGTTCTAATTTTTATAGTTCCCAGCCCCAGAGGAGCAGGAGGGCAAAGCCAGCTCTGAACTGCTGGCCTGGCCTCACCAGCCAGACTTGAGGACACTCTGCTCTTGGTAGCATCAGGCCTTCAGGGAGGAGAGGGAGCTTACCAAGCAAAAGGTGTGATATTCTTGTACTGTGCTGAGGCACTTACTGAAAACAGAAGCCCCACAAAGTGGCAATCAAATGGGACAGTCTGGTCCAAGCCCTAGGTTTCAGAGGCCAGAGACTATATTGCAGTATTAAGCTAACATAATTTGTAAGTGAAACATCATCCCCTTTTCGTACTGGGATCCTGGTGACTCTCTGGGGTGCCTGTCTCAAGAGCAACACGTGATATTCAAACAACCTGAACCAGAATCAAAAGAGATAAAAGACAAGATGTTTTTGGCGGCCATAGCAGCTATCAGTTAGTGTCATAGAAGGTGTGTTTGGGGAAAAAGCAGAGAAAATTCACTACCTAGGCTGAAGGTCACGGGGAGTCCCATGGACAAAATGCCTTGTCCCCTGTGCATGGCGGCGGGGGAAGAAGCAGGGCATGTACAGATACTTACAGGGAACAAATCATAATTCAGCTGCGCTATAGAGCGGCTTCTGCTATTGCCTTTGTGGGGAAAGCTCTGGCTGGCTGGAAATTTCTGCTTAGAGTAGCACTGTATAATTGGGGGTGGTGGTGGTGGTGGTGGCAAAACTCCAGGGGTTGGAGAAGATTTCTTGCAATAGAGATGTCCCACAGTAATCAGAACACTCTTCTCCTGCATTGCGTTCCTCACCAGTAGATCACAAAAGGGAACATGTCACTCATACTAAATGTAGGGAAGTGAGGTACAATGACTTTCTCCAAGCCACCCAGCCACCGAGTGTCCCCTCGGCGCTGGGCGATCCCAGCGCAGCAGTGTGTCCTCTCAGCCAGACCAAACAGATCTGGGCAAGAATACTGACTCCACTCAGCATCTAGTGACAGCAATTCTAATGACAGTTTTGAAAACACTTTAATGATTTTTTGTGTGTGTGTGAAGAAGAAACAATATCACTGTGAAAAATTTCCAATGTATCCAAATTATCTGTTAATATTTGCAAGTACTCTCCACACATGCAGAAAAATACATATTAACTGTGGTTATAAGTGGTTTCAGACCCATAGAATCAGTCCTGTAAATATCTCCTTAGGCACAAAAATAATTATTACAAAAATATGAAAAATCCTTTTATTGCATATGTGCAGTTGCTCTTCATTTGCTGTAGAAAGACACATTCAAGCTACCAAATGCTATTAGATTTTTTAAAGGAAAATTTCCTGCCAAATGTATTTATATATTTTAACTAGAAATTATTTGGAAGGATGAGGAGCATGAGCAGCTGGTAAACTTCTCTTGATTATTTTCCCCAACATTTCTAATAATGAACTCAAATGATTTTAGCACCTTAAAAATACTCCACCTAAACAGACTATGCGTAGGCAAATTTAGAACTGTACAGAAGTCCTGGAACGCAGAAGTGGTGATGGGGGAAAAAAAAAACAAAAAAGAAATGAGGCAAAGAGAAATAACAGGGAAAATAAAAAGGCATTTAGGGGACACGGAGAAAGTTAATGACGAGAAGTCCACACAGTGAAGGATTTTGCAGCATTACAGGGATGTATTGAAGAGCGGGTGGCTTCTAATAATGCCAGTGATTCTGGGGGTGCTCTGGGCTGTGTGCAGGGGTAAGTGGAGGATAAGAAGATAGCATGGGAGAGAAGGGGCTGGGGGAGCACTGCTTGAGGAGGGGATCCCTCTCCCTCTCTGATGGCCAAACACAGCGCAAGCCTTTCAGGAGCAGATCCTGTTGTCCCTCCACTGAAGTCACAGTGCTGGAGGGGGAGAGGAGGACAGAAGAGCCACTCCCACACACGGCCCAACGTCTGCCAGGACCCCTCTGTGCCACACCTGAAGTCCAACCAAACCATCTGGGCATGCCCCTGGGCTCTGCTCTGCCTAAGCCTTGATGCTGAGCTTTGCCATCACTGTCCATGAGGGAAAAAGGGTCTTTGTAATGACCGGGGGGGCAAATTTTATTTTGCTCCTGTAGCAGAAGTGCACTGTGGTGGCTCTGAAAGGGAATTTAGGAAGATGATTACCAGCTATCTCATGTGTCCATAGGAGGTTGGTGCACGAATCAGCCCAGCAGAGGGGTAGAAAAACACATTCCTCAGGGCAGGATGGGGATCGGCGTTATTTTCAGGTTTGCACAGGAATAGCGCAGCAGTGGCAGCCCTGCGTGGAGTCTTACTGGTAGAACTACGCAAACAATATTGCTGTTTTGGAAGGAAGCATGGGGTTTGTGGCCCCAGATATCTTCAGTTAAAGTGTTTTTACATTGTTTTGGAAGTCTTTTTTTTTTTTTTTTTCCCCCAACATCTCCCATTCAACGGGCAGTCTAACTGTGGAGTGTAAGACTTTAAACAAACCGAAGCTTCCTTAAGGGAAGACTGACTTCATGGTGTGTGTGTCCAATATGTGGCACAAATATGCTCTATCGGATTACTTTAGTACAAATACTTAATAGAAGTAACTAATAATAGATGTCCTAAAGAGCTGTGTAGAAGAAAAAAACACAGTAAACAAAAGTGAAGATGTACTTAAGGATCCTGTTTTTGAGAGACTTTGTGCTATACACTTTAATAATAGATTTGAAGTTTCATGTTGTGTTCCACCACCAGTGAAACTGTGTAAAGTAGGAAGATTGTACACTAAAAGTACTATTACATAACTTTGCAGCCGTGTCCAATTTTCCTTGAGTACACCAAGAACAACAGGAGGTTATGAGCCACCCACACCCTTGGTCACAGCTCCAAGTCCTCTCCTAGCCAGCTCTGTCTCAAAAGATTTTCCCCTGTCTCTGTTCACTCCCAGGGTTGGGTTTTTTGTTTGTTTATTTTTGTTTTGTTTTCTTTCAGGCAGTCTTTTGGCTTTTCTAGTATTATCTGTTGATTCCCGCTTTAACGGTGTCTGAGCTTTCAGTTTGCCTGAGGAAAATCTCCTGTTCCCTCATAGCTGAGGGGAGCTGGAAGCAGGAAGGGAGGGCAGAGGCGAGGGGAATGAATGATGCTTCCCTACAACATCCCACTAGCTGAAGCATTCCCTGGGGAAAGGGAGGCTGGAGTTTGGGCTGCTGCTCCTTCACTCCTCGGGTGTCTGCCAGGCTGTCGGCTTTGCTGGAGTCCTTCCCCCCAAAGATTTCCTTGTACAGCAAAGAAGACTTTTCCTTCATTGCAACTCGTGCGTTGGTGTGAAAAGTTTTGATTTTTGGTGGCTGACTTTTTGTGACTGAAAGCTGTCTTGAAGATTCTTGTGCAACTTTGCAACTTCACTACACGTTTTGCAGCAGTACGGGAAGGTGAGGAAGTTATTCCGTATTTGTAAAATCAAGGAAAAGGTTAATTGCCGGTTCCCTATAATCTAACTGGAAGGTAGCGGTGCGAGGGTCGACTGTAAGGGCAGAGCACCTCAGGTGATGTGTCGTTTCTCAGCTCTGCAGGGAGATTGAAAGGTGGCAGTGCTGCCACTGCTGTGTAAAGGTGCTTGGAGTAACAGGGCGGTCAGATGTACAGTTTTCTGTGCAAAACGAAGAGGGAAGTTAGGGAGGCGAGAGCAATGAGGACTACACCAAAGTGGAGTTGCTGTGGTTCTTCCAGAGACCAGGATGCTCCTGAAGGCATTGAGGTTGGTTGTTTTTCCTTCCAGGTAGCTATGTATTTAATTTGCGTAGCTCTCAGCAAGAACCTTGTGCTCTGGTACCTTTAATAGACAGCTGGAGCACAGGGATTTGCTGTTTCTTTAATGAGACGGAAAATATGTGAATCTCTCTCATTTGACTGGTGGATGTAACCCCTCTGCTCCGATTGGCTCCTGCCCTGCAATATTTTAAACTGTTTTGCAAGCAACAAAAAATGCAACCTCAGCTCTTCGTACCATTCAGCTGAAGTAGGAAAAACTCCAAAAATTACATGAAAGAGAGGAAGATGGAAAAAAAAAAAAAGAAAAAAAACACCCCAAAAGGCAAAGCAAATGGGCTGTGAAACTGCTGATAGGGAAAATGTTTTCATGAAGTGGCAAGTGCTCTGAGTCACTCTTCTCCTTTGAGTCCAGTGTCGTTCCCGTTGACGTTGACAGGAGTTTTGATGATACGGTTCATGGGAGCAGGACCGGGCCCTTCCTTTCACTCCTGCGGACACTGTCTGAACTCCTCCAGTTTTTTTTTTTTGTGTTTCCAACAATCCCGGACCTTCTTGTTCAGTTTTGTAAGGAGTGCCCAGGTGTGCTGCACATCTCTCTGAGGTGGCATAAGACTTTTTTCCCCTTAGAGGATGTCACGTGGGGACTCAGAAAGCTTCTCCTGACAGATGCTTTAGGAACCCCCCATTTCAGACCTCGGGAAGGTCTCTGTCATTTCCAGGCTGCTGGAAATCTTCTCTCCCTGCTACTGATGACTCTAGCCTTCTTATTCCTTGGTTTACCAGAGCATTGGGCAGAAAAAGCAGCCTGTGAGAGATACTGGCTAGATAATGGGTCTTTGCAATCTCTCTAATCTCCCCTCCAATGCTGTGAACCATCCCAGCAAAAAACAGATATGGGGATTATGAAGCAAGGCAAGTTTGTAAACACTAAGGAGGGAGGCTATGTAAATCTGTTTAGCCAATTTTCATGTTGACAGTTGGCATTTAGAACTTAAATAACTGTGTAAGCAATTTAGGAATAATGACCAGTGTGCTCAGTGTAAATGCTTTTAAATCTTCCTTAGCTTTTCTGTGCTGAAAGCCCTGCAAAAATACCTTTTAGAAAGCAGACGAGCAAACAGCAAAAATTGTTGGAGGGCCTTATAATTTTGGTTTAGTTACAGAAATAGAAACCAAGATTATTCCACCTGAAACAAAGCGTTTCTGATAAATGCATCTGAGAGAATGTGTATCCTAAATTCAATCCTAAAAGTACCCATTCTCAAGTCAAAGTCATGCTTCAAGGCCTTTGTTACCAGAATGACAAAATCTTCCCATGCGGTCTCTCTAATATTATCACAAATGGCCCTTTTAAGTTTGACTGACAGCTCAGGCCAGTGTTCCTTTGATTATGGATGAGGTAAAGTGTTTGCATAGAAAAATGGTATTTTATAGAAGTTCTCTCAGCGGTAGCACTAGTGAAATTTTCAAACACAGAGTTTACTCATTGAAAAGTAGGTTTTTGGCCGAAATAGCAAGGAATCTGGTTCTTCTTTAACTATTGAAGTTACTATATTTGGTTTAGAAATAATATTTCATTTTTAAATTGTTGTTAAATGCATTTTTAAAAGATGAATAAGACATGAGCTAAATATTTGGTTTGGCACCCAAAATGTTTTTCAGTTCTGTGCAATTTGTTCTTTTTTTTCCCTCTGGAGACAGTGAATAAATATTGTTCATTCGGGGGAACACAAAGCAAATTTTTACCTGACTCTTCTTTTTATCTACCGTACTAAAAAAAATTAAAAAAAAAATCAATTTTGTTGTGATCAGATGGTCCCCAACGATTGAATTCAAGTGTTTCAGAAACTTGCTGCACTTCAGTTGAAATGTAATAATCCACCGTATGTATATTCCTTTTTCAAAGGCAAAGTAAAATGAGTCTATCCTATTTACTCTGCTGGTAACATCTCAAGGTATTCTCACTTGGTTGTTTGTGATTCTTTCCATAATTTGGTTTATAAAGTGATGGAACTTTGATTTTTAGGCAAGCTGTAAACCTGCTGTTGTTGGTTCCCACTAGTGACATAACTTCTGTACCTGTAAAAAGTCTAACAGGCAGAATTTCATTTAAGGAAAAAGAACATATATTTTTCTGCTAGCATATCCTAAAATTTAAGAGATGTCCAATAACAAGTTAAAGCTTGTCCCTTGCTAACATTTGCAGTCCCAAGTTATGTCAAAGAAAACAGCTTTGAAATAAAGCTGAGTCAAGTACATACAGAAGCTTTATTTGCTTTGGCATTCATGCAACTGATCAAGGCTCGGGTGTGATGGAGTAGAATATAAGGAAAATTAAGGTTGTAACACTATGCAGTAGTAGTGAGAATACCTTATATCAGAATGAAAACAGTAACTTTATATCAGTGCTAGAAAATGTTTAGAAGATGGAGTAATCACTTTAAAAAATCAAGGAATTTCTTCATAGGAGGGACTGTTCTATTGGCTGGTAAAAATAAAAAAATAATTGTAAAGAATAAACAATACAAATGTCAACATTGTCAATAGCTTATTAGATTGTATGATACAATGGAATAAATTCTGGTTGAATTCCTGTTAGATGTAAATCTAAATATTTCCATGAGGCCATCATACATTTTTTATTCTTCTGGGGAACAGCCAGCCAGCAGAAGGTCTTCATTCTTTCTTTTCCAACACAGTCAGGGGCAAATCACATGTCACTGATGAAATGCTTTGGGTTACTCCATGAAGCCAACATGGTTACTCGTATGAAAAAGACAAGGGGATTAGACTGACCATGAAGATACCTTAGCGGGTGGGTGTTGCTCTCAGGCACGTTTCCTTGGCTCAGCAGCCCATGCCCACTGAGAGGAAGCCAGGGAAGGTGCCATCCTAGAGCTGCACGTGCATCTCTATGGGTACTGTGAATGCACAAGTCTTTTGCAGAGATGAATTAAAACTTCGCCTTCGTGTTTTTGTTGCTACCATTACCCATGGTGTCTTGAATAAGTAGTCACAGCTCTCACTGTGCCTGCTTTTTTCTTGTCGAGTAACCACTAGCCCTATGTACCCTCAGTACAGACACCTCTCATATCAGAAGCAAGACTTTTCCCGTGGCTCCAGAGTGCATATTACGTGCTCCGTTTAGTGTGGGGAGTGAGGAGACAGGGCTAAGTCCTGTACCCTGGCTAATGCCCGCATAGCCACAAGGTCCAAAGCTGGCACAGGTGGGTAGGCACTGAGAGCTGAACTGGTATTTACTAACTTGACCAACACGGCTGCCTCTTCGTGACTGGTGGCATGACAAAAATTAAGAAAGCAGTAGCAGAGAGAACTGACCTTCCTCTGTCCACAGTTGTCTTTCCAGTGAGGAGCTAAACAGAATGATTTCCTTTGATGTGGGGACATCTTTTCCCAAAGACATTGCCCAGGCAATTGATATGCTCTGCTTTCTGTAGGCGGGATTGGCAATCTTGTGTTGTATTAAGGGTTCTTGACGTATTTCAGAGGAGGTACTAGAGCATATGTACATGGATTTTGTAATTAAAAGATAAGTTTCCTCAATCCCTTCAACTTTTTACAGGCATGCAGAAATGGCGAGAGGACACTCTCAGCAAGTTTGGAATCTCCTTTTTGCACCTCTGCCTACTGAGTGGCCTCATCAAAAATCTCTACAAACCTTAAACTTTAACTGTAAATATTTCACTTTAGATGTGTTGTGCCTCTAGACAAGCTGCAGGCACACTAGTCTATCATGTACTAGAGAAGTTGCAGGCCTAGGAGATGGAAGATTTGGGTTTAGACTTGCTCCACCTAACTGCAGATCCCTCCATGAGGTGCTTAAACTGAGGCTCCATCTGAAAGCAATCAGAATAATTGGCAATTTCAAAGACTCATGCCTGAGGTTTGGTGCATTGTATCCCAGGTCTTGGCTTCTAGCATCATTTCTATCACTTATTGCTCAACTTTGAACTATTTGGTTCCCTCCTGATTCTGTTTCCCCTTCTGCTCCTCACATGTGTGGAGTCCGAACTACATGGGCCAGTTCATCTCATCATGTGTTTGTACAGTGTGTAGTGGGGCATCTCAAGTGGATTGTTAGATGCTACCAAAATCCAGCCTATAACTACGTATGACTACTAGGCTGAAGATTTTGCTTTTCTACCAGATTAGCCTTTCGTCTACAGAAAAAAAGGACTAGAAGAGTCCTTCTTTTCTTTTGAAATAAAAGCTGCTCTGCTCCCAACTGGAGTGCATCACCTCTTGCTATGTGTACAGAGGGCTAGCATGTTGGCCAGATACAGGACCGATCCTGCAGAAATTTTTACTGCTTAGTGAGAGAACAAAGACTTCTTATTTTCCTCCTGTCTTTGCCAAGGGCTTCCGATAGCATCCTTTCTTCCACTGTTCTTGCCAGGTCTAATATGGGATCCATCACTCCAGAAAATTCTGCTGGACTAGTGAGATTTGAGATTAATATATTTGAATAAAAGATAAGGCAGTGCAAAATGTGCTCCTTTACAGCAAACCAATGTGTTTCTTTCTAAAACTGACCTGCAGATAGGATGTGTTTTACAGATGGCATTTGCTTCAGGGCAGTATTTCCTAGCAGCAAAGGGAAAACAAACAAACAAACAAACAAAAAAAAAAAAAAAACCACCACCAACACCAACACCACCAAAAAAAAACATAACAGGCTTTGCTATATGCCTTAGTATCTGTTTTACTTACTGTCTCCTGTGTTGAGGAATTCAGGTTATGAGGCATATAGATTAAAAAATCACTGGTATATTCTACTACATTGCATCAGATTTAGGGTCACTTCTTCAGTATTTAACCTATTGCTCATTTACTATTAGACGTATTTTTAATATACATCAATGTGCTGCAGTGTATCTTAGAGATAAAAGCAGTGGCTACACCAGCTAAAAATGGAAAGGGTCCATGCTAATTTCTATCCTTGCTTTCACTTCTGGCCTGGTACTACGGTGCATGATCTCTACCGTCTCTGCTCTATTTGAACCACGCTGTCATGCCACAGGAGAGATACAGGTCCTCTTTTAAGTGGCAGCACTGTCAGCGGGTCCACACCAAGGCCAGAGGGACAGAGTTGCACGTGACCCTGTTCTTCCTTTATTTGAAGGGCAAATATACTTTTAAGGTGGAGATGACATGATCAAAGTCATTTCACTAGTGGTTCAATTCATAATTCCACTCTGGTCTTCAGATGTGCATTCCCCATGTCATTCAACTACTGTTACTGAATTTTAGCAACTTTTTCAAGGAGATTTAACTTTGCATGTGATTAAATGGGTAGGATGTTGGAGTCTTCTTCTTTCTCTGATCACTTATTTCTTCTTTGCAAGTCACAGGAGAGCAGGGTTTAAATAGCAAATTGACATCTGCCATACAGTCACATGGTGCTTGTCTATATTTAGATTGATGTCTTTAGCAGCTACATTCATCAGGATCATCCTCAGCCAGAAAGACTGTAATTACGGCATTCACACAAACCAGAGTCTTGCTTTCATGCTGGTTTGAATCTGGAGTTGCATCACAGAATTTGCCTGGTGTAATGAAAAGTAGTAGTGTCTGCTTCCCACTGTGCAAACAAGGCTTCAATTACAGTTTAAGCCAGGTTGAAACCATGTCAGTTTTTAAAGGATAGCCACAAATAGCTACCTGCTTTGTGAACATGGAGAAGAAGGCTTATGCCCATGTTACAGTCACATCATTGTTGCATGGTGTGAGAATATAAACCAGAAACAGAATCTATGTTCAGAATAATTGGTGTAACTGAAAAAATAGGGAGGTTTTGGCACATGAGCATTTCCCAAACCTTGAAATTTTTACTGGTTAAGAAATTGATGAGTTTACATTTGAAAGAAATTAAAGCTTTTAAAGTCTTTTCTTGATAGAGTTGTGCTTTAACAGAGCTGAAGGCTTAGTACTTAGTGAATAAAGCCAAACTTTAATGAAAAGAAACATTTGAAGGTGTGTTGCAAACTGAGACAACTTTAGTAGCAAAGTTCTCCATGTTCAAAAAGCCCATAGACTGAGAGAGCTAATAACAGCTCATGGCTGCTGAAACTGTGACCCTAAAACGGCCTAGACCTTGAGAACTTTGGGTTCTGAAGACCTCCTCTGGAAACTTTTTGGTTTACTGACTGAGTGTGAATTTGGTCAAGTTTACATCAGGCTGCTTTGTGTGCCGGGCCTATGACACCACAGTCCTGACAGAACTACCACTGCGGTTGCAGCTACTTGCTCTTGGCAGGATGCTGTACCTGCTCAAGGGAGCACAAGCAACACAATTACGTTGGCAGAGCAGTATGAGAATATGCTCTGTGATGTGGACAAGGCCTTCAAGCACAGATCCGATCTAAACTTCTGGAAGTTAATGGTTGTATTGACTGCAGTCTCTTTTGCACTAGAGCCTGAAAAGTCCTTCGCATGCTCCTCAGAGGGACTGGTCTTCTCACAGAAAGAAGAGGGAGATGTTTTGCCTACATCAGTGCGACTGACTTTCTGGGACATCTGGGAAACATGGAGTGAAAAAAGCAAGTGTATAAAATCAATGTAATTCAAAAAGGCTTGTGCTTGCACCTGATTGTGCTGAGCTGCTCCTGGAGTCAGTCTTGGACCAGGTCTCCTTTGCGTGGAGCAGTAGCCAAACATAGAGAAAGCGTTTCTCTTCTGCCCCTGCAAGTCTAACCACAAGGGACAGTGTTGCCTCAAACCTAGAAACAGCGAAGCTTTTGTAATTCTACTGTCTATTGCAGTGATGCAGAAAGCAAAGTAAAATGTCCTTGGAAGGATATTAAGAGACTTCTAGGAGAATATTTGAAATTTTCTCACTTCTCTGTGGTCAGTGATACTACATCAGTTAGGGAGTCATCAACAGAAAAGAAATGTGTATGCTTACTTATTTGTGCAGAGAAGCTGAGTAGTAAGGGCACATGTGTTCATGGTTTGGGTTTTTATTTTTATTTTCTTTAAATAAGAAGGCCTGTGCCAGAGAAAAAGAAAAAACAAACTCTTTTTCTCTGTTCCTTATCTCTCAATGTGACATAAATACCATACCACAATTCAAGTTGTTAATTAATATGTACTTTCCATTACCTTCCTTCTGGAGAGTTCATTATCTTGAGGAATGTAACTCTTCATTCAAACATTTCATTTTGTAGAAGGAGAAAGAGACGGAGGCGCAAAAGAAGTACTTTAACTGGATTGTGTAACAATGGCTGTGATAATAATTGTCTGGGAGAATTATATGGAGGTAACAAAAGGCCTCACAAAATGAGTACATTACAAAGATTCTTTTATGACTGAAAAATACTGATGTCCTTAAAAGAGAGAGAGAGAGAGAAGTAGGAGTTGGGTGATTTTGTAGGAAAATGCAAAGATTACACTGAAGTTTTTCTTTGCACATGGAAAGACATTTCCTTAGGAGTTCCAGAGGAAATCTTACACTTTTCTGTTTCCCCACCCCTATTTCCACAGCACGTTTTCTCACATTCTCTTACTGTACTCTTTCCCACTTCTCCAACACCAGCGAGAGGCTGGGCTGGTCAGCCTGACGTGGTGTCCATCAATTTTGCATCCACTGTGCATGCATCAAGCTGAGCAGCTCTGAGACTTTCTTCAGCTACCTTGCCAGTGTGATTTTTCTCTGCACAGACAGCCCATGCCCATTTTATTTTGACAGTCTAGATTCACTGCTGGAATGTCACCCTTTAGGATCTGGTTGTGCAAATGGTACCAGATGAGGTAGCGCTGGGTCTGCACCAAATCCCACTGAGTTCAATGAGGAGAGTTTGCGGGGGGATTTGGAGCATAAACCAGAGGGAGATTGAGAGGAAAGCAGAGAGGCAGAGGGGGGTATACTAGTTATTCTGGGCACCCATCACCATGACAGCTACCTATTATTAGATCTATCATATACACACTTATTTCCACAGCATGCAGAGGGCTGGTCTACTAGTTGAAAGATGGTTTTCTGCCCCTTTTCAAAATGTCAGAAACTCTTTATTTGGACCCAGTTGACAAGTGGATTCAAGCTTGTTAGCTTTTTCTTAACTCTAAGTTATAATCATAAGAAGTCTGTTTTTCTTATCATTTATTTCTGCTAAAAGGTTGCACTTGCCGTCACCATTTGGAACGCTGTAGCCATGTGTACTGAACACTGTGTTCAGAAATTCTTATTTTTGTCACCGAAGTACAGCTGTATCTTAAGGGTGGTACAGAATTAGAATAAGGTATAATGAAGTACTGTAAGTTGCTAATACATATGACACTTAGCAGCACTTTGGTATGTGGAAATGTGCTACTTTACGCATCTGGATAAAAGGAACAAACAAGGAAGAGCTTGACGTTTCTTTAAAGCTAGCAAGGAAAGTGTTGTCTTCAATATAACAGGTGGTTTCTTCCTGTAGCTGGTGGCTCCCCAGGTACTACCTTTCCATGGCTAGTGTTAATGATAGGTATTTTAAAGGCATGAGAATGTGGGGGGAAAAAAATCTGCTTTGAAAAGCAATTTATTTATTTTGCTGAGAAGATAGTTGTTGGCTGGATCAGCTCTCTGAACGGGCTGATCACATAACCAGAAGTGACACTGCTGCAGGGGAGGTGTTGGTAGAGAACAGGAGCAATGGGATGGAAGCAGGAAAGGCGGCAGAGCTTGTTACTCCGGCCCGTATTGCCGTGGTGGAACACTATTGCCCCACTGCAATATCCTTTTGCCCCACAGGGAGACAATTTCCCTGTCGTGTGCTCGGTGCTTCTTGCAGCTTTCTCCTGACTAAAGTCCATGTTAGAAGGCAGTGTGGTGACTGTCCCTGTAGTCTGTGGACAGGCCATGGCTTGGGCTTGCATCTCTAAGTGACACTGAGTCACTGGAGCTGGCTGGGAAACAGGGGAAACAATACTGGTTAACAGGAAAATAGCTGTTTTCAAGTACACATTAAAAATGGCAGCAGTGTGTTTCAGTGTGTGTAAGGGGGAGAAATCAAGCAATGCTAATCTAATTTTTGACTACAGGGCTTGTAATTCATGTACGATCGGGGCAGTCCTGAACTGAGGACCGGAGGTGGTACCCAGCACCTGCCCTGCCTGCAGGGTGCGGAGAAGCTCGGAGCCAGGCTGGTGGCAGCGGGGCTCTGGGACAAAGTCAGCGGCAGTCCTTCTTCCAAGCTGGAGATCTGGGACCTCTGCAACCGTGTGGGCTCCCAGATCCCCAAAAACTGTGGCCAAGAGAGGAGGCTTGTGCAGCCCCCATTTGGGGAGCGCAGGGCAGAGATGATTTTCCAGGGCTGCCTGTTCATCTCGGCAGATGCTCCTTCCTTAATCTTCCTCGCTCCCCCTTCCTCCGAAGAGCCCCTTTCCCCAGTCAGGGCATGTTTTCCCCAGTCAGTCACTAAATCAGGCGGATGTGTCTCCCTTCCCCCACCTGACACAGCCACGATGAGTGCCTGCTGATCAGTCCTTTCATGTAGTCTCTGTCGTTTGCTGCTTTGGTTATTAAAAGACCAAAAAAAGAAAAAAAAAAAAAAAAAACCCCAGCCTCGCTTCTCCTAACACCTTTATGGCCGGAGCAGCATCGCCAGGCGTACAAATAGCAGGGATCTGACGGCGGTGCACTGTTTAGCAAGCCAATCCGTGCCAGATTGAAGGATGGAGAGGGGGGTGTAAAATTATTCCTGTGGGCCTGGAGGGGTGGAGCTTTCCTTTCTCCGCTTGCTTTGAGTTACAGCAGTCCTGGGCAAGCACCACCAGGTCTGCGGTGCTGGTGTGTAAGCAGAGGGATTAACTTGGCCACAGTTTGCCAGCCCTGTTTTTAGGAAAAAGCCACTGTCCTGGGGAGCTGCAGCCTTGAGCCCCCTTCTCTCCCACCGCCCAGAGCAAGGCAAGAGACAGAGTCTGGCCGCTCTCCCCGCTGCCCGGCACATCCCGCATCCTCCCCTTAGCCGGCTACAGTGCACTCGGAGCATCCGTGCCGTACTGAGCGAGCATGGCTCTCGTGCAATAAAGGATGAGACCTTGAGAAAAGTCAAAAGCATCTGGGGGAAGAAAACAGGTTGGACATGTAAAGAGAAAAGAGTTCAAGAGTTTCACCAGTGAGCCATGAAATGAAAAGTAACAGCTGATGTGCTGGAGGAAAGGAGCAGAGTCATCAGCAGAAACTATGGATCCAAGGTTAACGGGGTGGGACATGGGGAGATGGATCTTCAAGTAATTACCAAGGCAAAAGAGAAAACGAGAGAAAGAGATCTGGGCTATTGCCTTGTATGTGCTACAATCGCTTTGAAAGAATCGCCAGGAAAACTCCTGCCTACATATTAGCAAAAGCCTTTGCATTGTTAAGAGCGAATGCCCCTCTCCTTTAAAAGCACGAGGCTGAGCACCTGACTTCCTTTTAAAAAAAAAATCCCAGAAGGCTTCCAAGAATTTGCATTTTCAACCCCCACAGTCGCTTGCACGGGAGGCTGAAAGGAAGAAAGTACTTCACTTTTTTTTTTTTCCTAGGTAGAAAATAAATACAGAAATAAAGAGTTGACGAGTGGTAGTGGTGGTGTAAGGTGTAATCACACAACTGGGTGTGGGTTAAAAATACCAACAAGAAGTGGGAAGCCCCCCCCCCCCGCCCAGCAATTTTTCATTTAGAAATATGAATGACTATTTAAATGAATGTGTTAAAAGCTGAGAAGAATGTTTCGTTTTCCTGTTGAGATGCAAAGTTGAAGGCATAAAAATGAAACCAAATCCAAGGTAGAATTTGTCTGCTCCTGTTAAAATTAAACATCTCTTCTATACAAAGAAAAAGCAGTGTGAAAGTTTTCCTCTTAGGCAGCCCCTCGCTGCCAGGTGCACATGTGAAGCAGTCGGAGCAGCAATTCCCGCTGCTCAAGCCCTAGCCCACGGAGCTGTGGCGTGACCCGTTCCCTGTCCCAGCTCTAATATCTTGTGCGTATGTGAGGCTTTTTCCGTGAAGTTGGCCCAAACCGAAGAGCAACGAAGCCAACGTGACCCAAAGGAATGAGCTCTTCTGTGGGCTCCCCCTTGCTCCCTGTTCCCCACGGTCTCCCTGGCCAGTCCCCCTGCCCACAGACCCTGCACAGGGGCTGCAGGTTTGCTCAGAGCCTTGCGCTCTTTTGTTTCGAGGCAGCTGCGGCTGGACTACGTTTCCCAGCAGGCTTTTCCAGCCTTCTTCCTCCTCCATCACATTCCTCCTCAGTGAGGAGGGAAAAAAAAGGAAAAACCAACAAAAAACATATTCACTTTGCTGACACACAGTATGCATTGAGCATGCAAGAGGGGCAGGCTGTGAGAGGCAGAGGACCGAAAATAAGGAGGACTTTAATGCCTCCAAAATCAAACTCCAGAGTCACGTTTTAAAAAAAAAAAAAAAAAAAAAAAGAA
>VXAL01006776.1:13688-27124 GCA_013399475.1 Chauna torquata | reverse complement strand
TCCTGGAGTAGCAAGAAGGTAGCCGTGAGCTTGGAACTCTTAATAAATACACAGAGGAGAGATGATACTCTCTTCTTTTGTTAGCAGGGTTGAACAAGATCGTTGCCAGTCACTCCAGATACACAACTTACACAACTATTTCCCCTTCACAAACTAAAGCCCATACATGTCTTGCATCATGTTGTTTGCCACCAGACTAATGCTCCTTTTCTGGCCCCTGTAGAGCCTACAGATTGCTTTACTGATCTTCTGCATCAGATGGCTTTAGCCTTCTGGTACTGCATATATATGGATTTGAGGTCTGTGTAAATATGTGTAAACAGAACACATATTTTGTAACAGGTTTATTTTTAGTCTCTGTGTTTTTATACTGGGGAGAAAGAGATCTGTTTAATTAATATTACCTGTTGGTTTGAGAGTGGTTAGTACTAACAGAGATCTGGCGGAAGCTGAAATCTTATCAAGCCTTTACAAAAAAGAAATGTTAAAAATTGCTGGGTTTAAGTGGTCTTCCTATAAACACTGCCCTCTCGGTTATACCTTTGACTTCAGCTAAGTGATGCTAGTTTAAATGAAGAGTCATTGGCCTCAGGTTTCTAAAGAATCCTGGTGATAGAGTTTCTCTGTAATGAGAGGTTGAAAATGGTGATTATAATGAACTAAGGAATCTGCTAGCCAAGCCTCTGCTCCTTGGGGAGCTGATTCAACTTGCACAGTTGTGTGCTGCGGCTTGTGCATGTGTTTAGCAGCCAGATTTGAACGACGAAAGCAAAACTTAGTAGTAAACCTTACATGTAAGCATGTGGGTGCATGCATGTATGTGTGTGTGTCTGGATATTTACATATGTGTGTGCACGTGTGTAGGCATGTACGATACGTAGATATTTAAATACCATGTATCCACTGTACATCAATTGTCAGTGTGACAAAAGACAAATACAATGTCAATATACATGAGACTGAATTTTATTTTAAATGATAAGCTAGAAAGATTAACTTTTCTGGCTGGTTTCGCAGAGAAAATTGTTCTTGTTCAGCTGTAGTTTTCATCATAGTATTCTGTCCTTGACCCTAGCACACCTTGTCATGATTATTTTATTTTAAAGATCTTTACATGTATATATTCAAAAAATAATTGCCTGTGCTGCTGATAGCACGTAAACAATTCCAGAGGGAGTAGTTTTAAATTTATGGTTTTTCACATTAGTGTTTTCTGTTCACTTTTGTATTGTAGCAGCATGCACAAAGGTAACAGTCAAACCTGTTTCACTCCATTATACATTCACTTTTGTCTCTGAGTCTAGACTTCAACCTTACAGAGGCTTGTTAGAATATATTAACAAACAGCATTATTTTCACTAGAATTAAAATCAATATCAAGGTAGTATTTTTGTATCTAATATGCAGGGTAGTTGCTATATTTATTACGCTTATTGCAACAAACATAGTTTTGAACCAGATTTGTGACTGCGAGCACAGACCTGATTAAGAGGTGGTTAGGAGGCAGTAAGTCTCAGGTGGGCCCCTAGGAATCTCTTTTGTTCCCCATTTCCACTTTATTCCTAAGAAAAAGTAATTTACTGCAAATTTTCCCCAAAAGCATGTTGCTACCACCTGCCTTTTCCAAATCCCTCCTGGCCCTGCCCATTGAGTGGTGGAGGGATGGTGGCAGGTTCTGCCCATTCTTCCCAGCCTCACCTTTCCACCTGCTCTAGTGAAGAAATATCTGAGCTTACTGTTTGCTGTTTGGTCTCCAAGCTCCTGTGTGTTTTGTGTGCACATGTGGTGGTAATGGTGGATTTGCTCAGATTCCTGTGGCTGAGCTGTAGTACGAGGCACAGTCTAGTCATCCAGTAGCTCTTGGCAGGACGTTTGCTTGAACAGCAAGCCTTTATACTGCATTTTTGAGTGCATCCTGAGGTCAGAATTAGGTATACCCCCTCTGTAGGACAAACATGAGGGCTTCTTCAGCTCTGCTCTAGCAACTATGAATTAGAGCCAGACCAAGAACATTTGTCCACTTATGCTAGAAAATGTTCAGATATTTAAGTGCCTTCTGGTTATGTCTAAGGTTAGAATGTATGGATAAGGTTATATTTTCTAAACCATTTGCTGATTAGATAATTCTCAGATTTCCCAAAGCTGGGTGTGCAATTGAGTAGAATTAGAGTTTCTCCACTGCAGCCTTCTATATTGCAAGAGTTAGATCGACTTGGCTTACACAGTTTCTTTTGCAGCCTCCTGTTTAACTCCCTTGCCACAAATGTCTTTTCTGCAGCTCTTCTTTCTATGTAGCTTCATCTTGTCAAGACATCCATCCCATATCTGTGCTCACGTAATGCCTAAGCTCAGTGGGAATATGATGTTTCTAAGGTGCTCAAGACTAGGCGCAAATATAAATTTTTCCATTTCAACATGTGGCTAATGACAATGTTATTCTTCTTCCCCTTTTCTTGCAGAATTTCTTGCTTGTTCTGCTATTATTTTATTAATAATTCCTGTCATTACACAGTTAAAAAGGTAATTTTGCTGCCTTGTTGGTGTAGTGAGCCCAGATGTGGCTTTGATGAAAATAAAGATCTCCTAGGTTTCAGAGGGATCAGGACTACTGTTTTCATGAAAGGCAATGCAAACCCAGTCTTGCGGTTCTCACTCAAACAAGCTGGACCACTGGAACGAACCCTGCATGTCCTTAGGCAAGCCTCATTGAAGTCAAGGAGTGTTAAGGCTGAATAAAGGAATTCATTGATTTCAGTGGTTCTAATCTCATGTGTCAAGATTTATTCATGTGAGTTGCAGGACTGTGTCTCAAAACTGATGGTATTTCATACTGCAAAACTGATTCCCAAACCTGAAGCTAGATCTCTAGTTGCTATTCTGCTTATGATTACTGCTGTATTTTTGTTCATATTTTATGTATAACATTTCAGCCAATAACTGAGGATGTTTTACATTAGGTAGATACAAAAATATTGTTAGTGGCAAATACATTTTGTATTTTCCTATCGCTTCAGAGCAGATGAGTGTGGAATGCATTCAGCAAGGTAAGTCATGTGTTTCAGAGCCTAACATAAAGATAATTAAGAAAAAAAGATTAACACAAAGTGCGGTATCACTGACACTGCAACAAATCAATACAAGTTGAGAAATGGAAGGGAGGAGTAGAGACCAACAGGTTCATTTCCATTCCCAGAGAGTCAAGCAAGGGAAAACTTGGATCTCAGCAACACTCGTTTGTTTGTTTAACTTGATGGCTACAAAGTAGTCCTAAAGGAGTTCAGCACTGAGGGAAAGTAGGGAATACGTTTTACAGGGCTGACATTATTTAAACACAGTATTTTGCCTTCTGACTACAGAATCCATTTTGTCTTTTTAAGTTAGTAGGCAAAACTGTGTGAAAAAAAAACTCTCTGTTTCTTCATTGCTCTTGTAGCTGGCTCCCCCTTGGCCTCAGCTCAGCTCCCACTGGAGTGAAGGGAACGGCTTGTGTTGGCTCCCTGAGGGCTGGCAGGGACCTGCTAGCCCCAGTCCTGCTTCCACTGCTCTCAGCTGCACAACTTCCACTCACAGCCATGCGAGTATGATCAGCTTGTCTGACAGAAAGTCACAGTGCTAGTCCTTTTAGTAAGATCCAATTTACTTTCATGATGTCTTTCTACAGTGTAGTTTTATGACTGGGAGTTTGAAGGGAAGCCTTCAGGAACAGAAGCCAGCCATTACAGGAAAGGCCTCTCCAAGTTACGTTCTTTTGCTCCAAATTATTTTTCATTATTCCCTTTTTTTTGTAATCATTTATCTACCCAGCAATGCAAATCAGCTGAGGGTGTGATGAAGGAGTGTAGGGAACAGAGGACGTACACAGATGTTCTGACAGCAAAAGCAGTACTGCTGAGCCAGGGCACTCAAATGTCATGAGTCAGCCTGTTCCTACCTAATCATGAGACTGAATAAAAAAATCATGAGATGTTCTCAAAGTAGATTTGGGCTTCCTTTTGCTCGCTTTGTGATTCTCGTTTTGTCATGTGCCTGGGCTATGCTTTCAAGTTCTTCCCAGTAAATAAAAGGACAATAAGTGGATTTAAGTCCAGAACAAAGGGCATTTTAAAAAAGCAAGCCAAATGCTAGTCTTACAAGAATTGGCAAAATTGAAAAAGAAAGAAAAGGTTTCTGCAGAGATATAAACAGAGTAAAACAGGCATTACAGAACACAGCAGTATGAATTGCTTGGCATCCTTATACAACTCACCTAGTATTTAACTGGGACGAGGCCAGGGAGGCTGACATTTAGCCCAGAAAAAGACAGGGAAAGCACCTAGATTGGGAATTTACAGTGGAAAATACATATGAAATATCAGCACACTGGAGGGCTTTTTGCCCAACTTGGGTGAATTGCAGCTCAGAGATTCGCATCAACTTTCAAGTTGTGTGTAATTCAATCTGTTTGTTCTTATATACGTTGCATGGTCCTGGCTGGGGGACAATATAGTCCCACAGGAGACACCATTATACCCAAGACCTACAAAGGCACTTAAAGTCTTTCCATGTTTAACTAGGAAAAGAGAACGAGCAAGGTGTACATACCTAGTGTATATACACCCTCTGCTTTATTTTGGCAGCCCTGCTGACTTTTAAAAGCCTTTTGTTTTACCAGCCTTTGAGTGAGGTGAGAGCATTTGAATGCCCTAGCAGAACATTGGTGGTCAGGAGAGAAAGACTCATTCACTTGAGGGTTTAATCTATTTTTTCTGGTGCTCTGTTGTGTTTTGCAGCCTTTGCACATCTTTTGTTGCACTTATGCTTAGTGCAGAGAGGACTATTTAAAGAACCTCAGTATGTTTATTTAAAGAAGAGGAAAAAAAAAAACTGAGAATGCAGACTATACTTTTTAATATTCTTTGGAGGTGTTCCCTGTGATTATATGTTAAGTAAGATGCAATGGCCAATAATTGCATTGGCCATGGGTTCTTTCTGTCATAAATAAAAAAAATATATATTTTATTTTATTTTATTTTATTTTATTTTATTTTACTTTTATTTGATTTGATTTTATTAAGTTCAGCATGTACAGCTCCTAGCACTGGGGAGCCTATAAGTGTGCTGCTGCAATATTAGGAGATAATTAGCATCCCCTGCTTCCGAGAATGAGTGCATGGACTGCACGAACAATATCCTGTTGCTCAATGCTTCTCATTTGGCTTTCTCAGACCCCCTATTTTGAAGATGATATTCCCACAGCCTCGCTGTGGTGCTGTGCAGCATTACTTTCAAGTGATATTAACAGGGGTGATATTGATCTGAATATATTCCCAGAGTGATCCTTGGAGCAAAATTTGTTGAACGAGTGTTATTTACAAATTCACCCCAATGTACAAAAGAAATTCAATTCTTTTTTCAAAGCGGAGTGATAAAAGGATTCTGGTGACTGGATCAGCCTTGCAAATCAGAGCGAGGCTGGAAGTGCAGGACAACAGCAGCAACAACAAAATTGAAAGAGGGGGTGGGGAGGAAGAGAGAAAACAAAATACAATATCTAGGAGGTTCCTGTAATTAAAACCAGATTAAATATTCGTACTTTGCAAATGATATGAATTGATACAGTTTTAAAAAGCCATTACCAGCACTCCACTATGGGAATTCAATATATTTTCTGCCCTAAGGCTCTGTTCAGCAGAAATGTTAGGTAGGACTTGTATGTGCAGGAGCCTGCTGAATACAGTGAAATGGGTTTCTTCATCTTTTCATCCTGTTCAGCAGAAATTTGACTGTCCCATGAAAATGTTTCTCAGTACTGCTGGGGACTTTTGCACAGAGCCAAAGAGAGGTGAAGGCTTTGCTGTAATACTCCTCTTGCTCCCTGCTGGGTCACTGTCTGTTCATGGCACTACAAAGCCTTGTTGCATTCTACCACAGAAATTAATTTAATATTTTCATCTCAAGCAAAAGTGGTGTTGAGCAAAATCACCGGCAGTACACGGGGGAGCAAAACCTAGGGAATGCATTTGCAGGCACTTTGTGCGAGAGCAAAATGTGGCATCAGGCAGCGAAATCAATTGGGATGGAGCCAAGATGACAGGTGTCAGAGTGCTTTTTCCACACTGACTGTGAGAAGAAGACAGTGATCAGAACGTCTGTGGCCTCTGCCAGAGCCAGGCCTGGTTCCTTGGGTATTAGGACAAAATTTTCCCCATGACAGATGACTTGTTGGTAGAGTGAAGACGCTAGTGGCACAAGTACCTCTGCCATAACAACATGGTTGAAATGTTAGTAGGCTTGGACTGATACTTGGTTATTCCCTTCTATCTTTCCCTACCAGAAAGCTTAAATAAAAGATTTTCCAAGTTGCCCAAGAGATTTAAATTCATAACTCTTGTTGGAAAGAGGCCTTAAAATCTCCTTGGCAGCCTGGGAAACTTCAGGCATAGCGTGAGATGTATTTCTTGTATTACTGTGATTTTTGGAGAGACTTACGTATCAAGCTGCCCAAGTTTTCCCACGTGCTAATGGGAGCTGAACCTGTTCAGAAAGCATTTAGTAGAAACAGTTGGCTCATTACCTCCTGCCTGAAAAAGAGGTCAAGGCGCACTCTGGAGAGTGATACTGGAAGGTATGGACTGCTCATTCCTGGGGAAGGAGACAGATCATATAAAAGTGAGGAGAGAACTTCAGATGAACTTCAATAGCCTGTTGATTTCTTCATTAATGTGAAACTTTCGGGAGTGAGTGATATTCAGCAGAGGCAGGATTCTCCTCTTAATGGAGATTAGGAGCCCAAACCTCACTGAAGGTCAATGGGACTTAAGAGCAAATGCACGCATCCTGAAAAGGATGGAGAATCTTAAGTCCAAGTGACTAAGTCACTTGGAGGATATAAGTTCCTTTTCTAAATCCTTTAAACTTTGACACAATTTCCTGCTTTACTATCTATATGCCCTAGTTGCTATGCCTGTAGCCTAAATTTAAAAAAAAAAAAAAGCTAGAGAATTTGACTACGGTTTGTTTTCAGGTGTGTAATTTGGTAGGTCTCAAAGCGACTTGACCCCCGCCCCCCCCTCGAAAAAGTACTCTTTCCAATACAGGAAGAGAAATGTCCAGAATTTCCTGATCAAATTTTAAAGTATTCCTTGAGCCTCAAGGTCATGGGAGGGATTTTCAGAAGTGTTCAGAACTAGCATTATTATACCTCATTTGAATTTTACCCTTCACTTCAAAGTTAGTGATGCTAGCCCAGTATGAGAGCTTTTGAAAATCACACTGCATTGATTTAAATCTCACAGTCAGCGATTATACTTTGCACTGACACCACAGGAGTAAATCAGGGGTGTGTTACACTCTCAGGACTTGCTTCAGCAGTTCAGCCTGGGCACATCTCCTCCTCTGAGAAAGATGCTAGATGTTCTTTCTGCTTTGGTTACACTGCACAATTCCTTGACATAGCAGAAGCCTTTTCCAGAAAGAACGTTTTCAAGACCAGCTTTTCTCAAATGTCCAGGACTATGTGGACCTTAGCCACCTTTCTGCACAGGTTGCTTTATAATATGGGAGCAGTAATAGGGCCTGGGTTTTCATAATATTACACTTTGTATGGTCATTAACATGAGTGTAGAAGTTTATTTAGTGAGATTCAAAATGTTGTTCTTTCTAAACAAAGACAGTCAAGTGAGAAAAGAACCCTATTTTAACTTTTCCCAGTGAAAATGAATACCAAAATACCCAATGCGAAATCATACTTCCAAAAAGCAGCTCTTTTACTTTACCAAGCACTGTTGAGCATGTGATATTTGAGAGGCAGCATACAGAAACTAAATGTGGTATTTAGAACAAAAAGGAATTGGGTAAAGAATAGAGTTGACTTTACCTCTTTGCCCCAGATAAGGAGTGTGTACCTAGCTTGTGATTTCTGAGGGATAAGCGTCAGAATTTGTCAACTCTTCATGATCACTCCTGACCAAAGAGAGGAAATGTACTGTTTGTTCTTACCTGAACTTCTATGTTACACTTATTGATACAGTTGTTTTTCATAAAACAAAAACAAACAAACAAACAAACAAAAAAACAGCACTGGGGCAGTGCTGCTGAGAATTGCAAATGTGCCAAAAATTTTGATTTTAATAGATTTTTCTGGTATCAGAATGTCTGCAGTTTTCAGAAGTCCTTTTGCATGTGGATGTGATAGCACAGGGAGGGCCTTTCCAAGGACTGAAATGAAAGCAAAAGCCCAGTTGTTGAATCACAGTGTCATGTAGTTTGGTCCAGTGTGTTAAAAACCGATGGCATTTTGCATTTAGGGGCCAAATCTTTTCTTTAGGTGTAATCAGGCATTTTCTGCTGAAGTCAGTAAGAGTTGCCCGCACATAGAACAGGATTTAGTTCTATCTTGAGATTCAGTGTGCTTGGTAGGTCTGCTTGGTAGGTCCGGTGAAATAGAAGGCTAAAATGAGCTAATTGGGAAAAACTGGGGGAAATGTAAGAGAGATATGGAAGGACAGGATGAAAGGCAGAAAAGGAATGTGCTTATAACACAGGAGGAGAACAAGGGAGAGTGTTAAAACCGGAGAAATGCTTAGAGCTGAAAACGGAAAGGAAACTATTTACTTGCAAGCAATGGACTTGAGACTACCAGAATTACTCCTTCTTCAAGGGAAAAGTCAGATTTTAAAGGTATACAGGCACCTAGCACCCTTTGAAATCAAACAAATCAGGGTTTTGCAGGATGAGTTGAATTTCTAAAGGTGCTTGGAATCCAAGTCAGAGGTGTAAATATATTTACAAATCTGGCTTTCTGGGCCCTTAAGCCTCTGTGTTGAGGAAATCTATGTTCCAGAACAGGAGTGTAGCTGATATGAATGAATGCAACATGACAGAAAATTCTCATGAGCCGAATCCTGAAAGCCTTACTAGAGCAAGGAAAAGCAAGTTTGCCCTTATAATGAAAGGACAAAGACTGAGGAAAAGCCTCAAATGTTCCATGGTGGATGCCAGTTTTGTAGAATTAACTTTTAGAGACAAGTCAAAGCGAGTATTGTTGTCTTTTGGTCACACCCTAAAATTGCTGTGTATCTGCTTTTAGATTATGACGGTACACGAGAACAACATCCTGGCTTCCCTTATATTGACATTGTAGCTTCTACAGCTCTTGATGTGATCCTTCTCTCACTAAGAAAGCCAGGAGAGTGTGCTTATGTCTACTAGCCTCAACAGAGTCTTTGAGCTAGGAAGAATGTTGCGCTTGTCCTGACTGATATTAAGCATCTTTCTGAAGATGTGTAAATCCTTTCTGTGGATATGGGAGAAGCAAAGCAAGCAGATAAACATGTTCAGAGAAATCTTGATACTTCTTTAAAGACTAGAAGTATTTTAGACTTCTTTCAAGTTGTTTTAGATTTTGAATTTTTACAAAGAAAACACTTCTGTTCTCTTTCTTTAAACCCTCTAGATGAAGGTGACTTGAAGGCTAAAAAGTCTGGTAACTGGAACACGGTCGTAGTGAATTACTTTTTTTCTCCTTTTGCTATTCAAGCAATCAAGTGGAAGTTTGGGGTTTTGATGCTTTAACAGCAGAAGCAATAGGGACTCCTAGGCTGCAAGGCACAGAGTAATACCTATTGCCATCAGCTAACTGGGAGTAAGAGCTGTATGTGACCACTTAGAGACAGGACAGCTGAGTATTAATAGGAGCAACCTTGTGAGGAAGAAGGAGAGGTGGTAGCTGATGCAATTTAGGGTATCCTGATACGATGCATCAGCTGTGTTATCAGAGCAATAATAGTATACTGGTGTGGAAAAGGTCTCAAGAGGTCATTTGTCTATCCCATTCCTCCAAGAGAGTATCAAACTATATGCCTGTCCTTTCTGGAGGTTGTTTAACCTCTTCTTAGAGATCTCCAGTAACAGTGTCTCCAAAGGGAATGTGTACCAGCATTACCTACTTTCACCTTTAGATACGTTTTTCCTAATGTCTAGTCTGACTCTCCCTTGCAGCAATGTAAATCCAACCCTTCCTGTTCTCCCCCGTTGGATGAGAAGAACCAGGTATTCCCTTCCTCTTTTATATGTCTGAAGACTGTTACCATGTCTCTCCTCAGTCCTCCTGTTAGCTTAAGCAACTCCAAGCCTCTAATGAACTCTTCCCGTGTAGATAAAACGTTCTCTGGACCTCTGATTGCTCTTACTAGTGCTCTCTGCTTTTTCTCCAATTCGGCCATGTTTCTTGAAGCGTGGTACCCCAAATTGGACATACTTGTCCAGTTAAGGCTTTGTCAGCAGTGAGTAGAGCACAAGGATCATTTCATTTATCTTAAAGGCTTCACTCCTGCTTACGAATCTCAGCCCTTTTTACAACAA
Source organism: Chauna torquata (assembly GCA_013399475.1). Taxonomy (NCBI): domain Eukaryota; kingdom Metazoa; phylum Chordata; class Aves; order Anseriformes; family Anhimidae; genus Chauna; species Chauna torquata. Next base: position 16,783 of record VXAL01006776.1, on the reverse strand, counting down.
CCTGAAGTTTTTGACTCTTATTCAGCTTGTGATCCGCTGTAAACCCCAGACCCTTTCCTGCAGAACCACTATCTAAGCAGTTAGTTCCTATCCCTGTTTTTGTAAAATTGATTACACCTACCTAAATTCAATCCCTCACACTTGTTCATATGGAATCACAGATTACTTTTTCAGAGCATTTCTCCAATTTGTCACAATCATTCTAAGCTCTCATCCTATCCTTTCACACACACACACACGCACACATACACATTGCCCTCCAAAGCTGAGATTATCTCCGAATTTAATACTCCCCATTTCATCATATAGTTCATAAATGACAATATTACACAGTCATAAATGACAGTATGAGAAATCTGGCAAGATGCTGATTTGCTGCTTCTCTTTCCTTCAACCTTTAGAGGAATAAATGTTATTTGGAGTCAAAGATTTTCTGGCAGAAGACAGGGAAGGAAGTAGGTGGAAGGATTTGTCTGTATTGACAGAAGATCACTAGATGTCAGACCACCATTTGAGACATGCTGAAGAATCTTAAATGGTTGCCTCATCTGTAGGCACCTGATGTTGCTGTACCATTGTACTTCCAGAACAATCTAAGGGGAGCAGGATCAGATTGGATAAAGTTATGTGAGCTGAGCAACAAGGGAATTGAAAGGGTGCTGGGAGGAAAAAAAAGAAAAAGAAAAAGAAAACAAGAAGTTGACGAAGAAAGTTGCACACAGGGAATAATAGCTTGAGGAATTCCAGTTAAGCGGGGGTTGCCAAAGTTCAGCCATGGTCTTTGTCATGGTAGGTAGGGTAAGCTTTTTTTTCCCACACTGAATCTCCAAAGGGATTGAAATGCTTTCTGATGTCGATCTTGTCTAACAATGCACCACTAATAGTTGGGGTCCTCTCAACTTTCAGAAGGGATCAAAGGAGAGTAAATTCTGCTCCTGTGGAACTGATTTTACTCAAGTAAAGGAAGGGAAAGGACACAGATCCTCTTGCAATTGCATGGAAGGGGTAACATATGAACCCAGGAATTATGGACGATTTGCAACTCTGGTGAAGGAATTGTTGGGAGATGGGCACTCCAGGTAATGAGACAGTAAGGATGCCAAAGACTTAGAAACGAACCCAGAGGACTGGTTCTTCAGTGGAAAGTTGCAGCCTCCTGCAAATCTTAGACATTGGCATTTCATTTTTCTTCATGTCCCTTCCCTCTGATAATCAGAGTGAAATCATGAATTTCCTGACTCATTTTGCCTCTCCTGAAGGTTTTTCCACCATAGCCAAGAGCTGGATACATCTCTCAGTCTCACTGAGACAAGACGTTGTCTCTAATCCCCAGTTAAGAAGACTTTGTGATGAGGAAAATGTTACTTCCATAAAATAACTCTAGTTCTCTAAAGCGTCTTCTCCATCAAGCAGGAGAGATGATTTTAAAAGAGGAAGGAACAGATTGTAGGATGGAGGTATTCAGAAAATACAGGACAAGCTACACATCTTGGATAGATCAGCCAACCTTAAGCTTCTCAATGTGGCTTCAAGCTCTGCTCTTCTTTTATCTTACCTGGCTAGTTCCAGTATTTTATTACCACTGTCTTTTCCCATGTGCATAAAGAGCAGACCCTTGCTCCTGCAGGAAAGTTAGTACTGGCTTGTACAAAGACGGTACATTGTCATTCACTTCAAGTACTCTCCCAGGGCACCCTGTGTTGAGTAGCTGCTCCCTTCTTGTTTGGCTGCCTGTGATCTTGTTATCTTCAGACTCTTTTCCTTGCCAGTTCAGGAAGAGGAATTTGAAGTGCATGGAATTTGCAACCAAGCCATTGATTGTCTTTACAGATCACTGTCCTGCACTTTATTCCTCCACATCTTTGTACCACTCTATAGGAAGCAGAGGAAGCATATTACACAAAGGTATGGGGGAGGTGGATTTTCCAAGTTAATTGTAATAGAAATACAGCATTACCAGAAGCAATTAGGTGTCCTGTTCTCCTCTGTAGCTTTGCAAGTCTTCTCCTGAATCAGCAACAGAATCTGGTAAGGGAGGAACATCATCACATCTTGTGGGGATTTAAAGAGTGAGATTTGACTCTTAGGTGTTGGATTCCAGTCTACCTGTAATTAATACATTAGAAGCAAGAATGTTTGGGTGTTTTTGTTCTGGGGACAATGATTGGTCCTGAGCCTCTGTATGGTTAGGAAATATTGTTACAAAAAGTGTCATTTATTGGTCTTCTATTGATACAGTGCTGTACATGTTCTGGTAATCCTATAAGGTAGGACAATCTGTCAAACACATTTTGGCAATAACTTTTTGTAGAAAAGGGGTCTGATTTTGAAATAAGTAACTTTATTACCAAGGCCTATCAAATAGATTCACATGCGTAAAACTTTTCATTACCAGAAGCGTTTGTAAAATTGGCCTCTTTGCCCTTATTCATCCGAAAAAATAATATACAGAAGGCAATAAAACTTTCAGCAATAGAGAGGTAACATCTATGTTTCACTGTAGGACACACGCCTTTACTCCAGGATTGCAGAGTATTTTTGAACATGAAAGTGCCCAGCCAGGCTCTGAATATGATCTCCACTGTGAGGAGAAAGGAAGAGTACAGTTTCTTCTGGAGGACTTCTGAAGTTCCAAAACCTGTAGGAGCAAGGACAACCTTTCTTGGGGTCAAAATGCACTTAATCACATGATATGTTACACTTCATACAACATGGCTTTTTTTTTTTCTGGTTAGGACTGATCATAAATTTCCATGCTTAAGCAGGCCCCTCTGCCACACTGCCAGCCATTCTACTTGGTCTGCTATTCCCTTTGCATTCTCCAGCTAAACTGGAGTGTCCCTTATGCAGATGCATAGGTGGAAGGGAAGTTCACCGAGCTCTCACGTCTCTCCAGCAAGAAGGATGACTTTTGCCACCATAATCTCCAAGCAAATTGCATAAAGCTGTTAACATTTTTGTAGGTGACTGCATAACATTATTCCATAAATGAATTTGATAGATTAATGTATTTTACACAGCTTCCCTAGGAAACAATATAAGCAGTATCAATAAATGAAAAGCAAAGTACTTCATTATGTTTTATAATTTATAAT
>VXAL01006775.1:0-27246 GCA_013399475.1 Chauna torquata | reverse complement strand
AGAGTCACTCCTTCATCAAGATTTCTTTTGGCAGTTCTTGGAAGGTCTCAGTGGAAACTAACCTGCTAATTGTGGCCACATGTATGCAGCCACATTAAGTGAATCTTCTAAATGACTCACCAGTCACTGAGATTACAGACAGAGGAGGGTTTTAGGTTATTTTAATATATAATTTATGATTTTCATAACAGAAGTGACAAAATTATTAATAATAAACAACAGCATTTTAACTTTAGGAAGAATTTAAGCTGGGATGTGTACAAGACTTGGCCTTATGTAACTTCTTCATTAGTGATCAGAAGGAGGCCGAAACAATATGTTAGGAATAATCACTACTCCTGTGAAATCAGGAGATATTGCCAGCTCCAGTGAGGACAGAGACATAGTGCAAAAGGACCCAAAGAATATGGAGATATGAAGTGAAAAAAATATGATTTTCAGGCCTGACAAATATGAACATGCACTGGAGAGAGGAAGAGAAGAAATAATCCAAAACTGGCTACAATATAAAAACAGATACAAGATGGGATATAAAATAAACTTTTCGGATACTATAGGATCACACCAGGTGGTTCTACATTAACATTTCATTTCAAATGAGAAGCACGTTTTTAAAATTATTTCTGCCGAAAAATAAAGATCTTACCATGCTTTGGTGTGCAACACAGACTGGTTTCAGAGCACACAAACCAGATTTATCTTACATGAAATTAAGCCAGACGATTCATTCCAGCTTCTGAAGCACATTCAATACATTGGACCAGGCTAAGGCTACTCCAAAGCAAAATTCCCAAAGATACAAAGTGTGAAAGCCATCTCTGATGTTCAAAAACAAGAATTCCTCATCTCAAGGCACGTTAGTGCTGGAATTACTTAACTGTAGTTTCCAAAAATAAGGACACTTGAGAAATGAGTTCTTATTTGATACTAAAACCAAATGATGAACTATTCTGTCATAAGTGAGCAGTTTGCTTTTCTAGGAATATTCAGGTTATAATTTTTAACCCTTCAAGCTGACAAAACCACAATTTTGTGAATGTAGACAAAAAAAAAAAAAACTGAGTGCAGGAGACTAACGCAAATGACAAAGCAAACTCCATTAGAACCTTAAATGACTTTTTGTCAGAAAAGCAAAATGCATCTCTAGCCCTCCCAGTTTGCATAACATTTACTTTCTCTATGTTAGCAAAATAATTTATTCTTCAACTGTATTCGTACATTTACTCCTCTGATTTGATGTAAATACACTCATTTTTACATAGATTTCATTCACTCATGCCTGCAGACCCACACACTCACAAGGGCCAAGACGTGTGTCTGAATGGGTCTGGCAAGGATCTCTTTTGTGACACTGGCTATCAATTCCCCATGTCATCTCTTGGGTTGTCTTTGGTTGGCAATGACAAAGAACTGATTTTCACATGTGCCTTTTATTTGGGACCTTAAGGTTATTATTTTATCTGACTTCTCATCAGTCTTACGTAAAACCCCCAAATTTCAGAGCAATTTGTTTTCCTCTTTGGGCTGTTTATAGTTCCAATCCTCCTCTTGTCATTGTAGCTTTGAATCAGCTTGCTTTTCCTCTTCTTCTTATCTAGTCATTTTAATGAAACCACATAGTGCTCTATATTAGTTGAGGAATATTATTTTTTAACCATTCTTTTGTTTGTTTGTTTGTTTGTTTTGCCATTACTCCTGGTGCTTTCACACACACATGCACATTTCCATTCATATTTCATCTAGATCAATCTTAATATTTCTGTTCACCTTTCATGTACTACTAAAATATTTCAAGACTGTGTTGTCAGAGATGCTGACTCTTGGTCCCCTGCTACATGATTTCTTTGTGCCCTCTTTCATGCCACCCCTCACATTTGACATAAACTACCTGTACTATGCCCAACGCTGCCTCATTGCATTTCCAATGTACCTTCCCCAATGGTCAGAAATGCTTAACAACAGTTGTGCTGCTGTGAGAAATTCTAGTACTGTTCCAGCTATCACTGGCTTATTTTTTCTCATGTCTCTTCTACCTCTTCCCCACCACTTGCATCAGGATTTTTAGCTTTTTGGAACAGGAGAATCTTTTAAAACTGTGACAAGTACTGTTTTCACAGGCAAAGAGACCTCTCTGCTCTCTAAATGCAGGTTTTGGAACCTTTGTTTAATTTATTGATGGAAGTTCAGGCCTTATATGTGTAAAACTTCCCAATAACTTCCATAAATCATTGAGAGTCAGCATCCATCTGCCACAACTCAGACATCATAAGAATATGTTTTATACCTGAGTTTGTCCCTAAAAGGAAAGGATGTAATGGAGAGAAAGAGGGAATAATAAAGGATATTCTTATATTCTAAAATTGGTGATGAGACAAATTTTGTGAGTCATCCTCTGAAAATGCCTGTTTTTCACTATTGACTATCAGGAGAGCTCACAATGATCTGCTCAAAGTCAGCTATTTAAATTTCACATTTCCAAAATTAGGTGAGATGAATCGCACATTAAATGACTAACACGGAACAGCATTTTTTGGACTGTTATAATTCTAAAAATAAGACTTTTGAATATAAATGCAGGTTTAACAAATTTCTTGCAAACTTGTTATAGCAAAGTCAAAATAAAATCAACACTTCTGATAATAATAAAGTTATATACTGGAATTCACATTCTTGATAAGGATCATGCAAAAGCTGGCTGTAATTTAGAACAGCAGAGCTGAGAGAATTAATAGTGTTGATTAGTGATTACTTACAAAGAGTCATAGGTAAAATATAACTTGACATTTTCTTGATTTTTTTTTTTTTATCTTATTTGATTCATTTTCTGGCAGACTAGACAATAGTTTTAGAAGCATTGAAAATGGGGTTTAAAACCAATGTTAAATGTGCTTCTCTAAAAACAACATTATTTCTAGAAAAGAAGGAGGAATTATATTTGTCCTGAAGTTGTGGCTTAGGCTGTGTTAGCTCTGGGGTCAAGATTTAGCTTTCAGTATTTATTTGAAATTCTTTCCTTATTTTAGTCTGAGTAAGACAATAGCACATTTGCGACATTTAACAGAATGTTTAATGTAATGAATTAGTTCTTTTTAACCATCTTAATCTAGGCAATAGCTCATATTTTAAAATTGGCTTTATGAGGCCTTCACCTGTGTTAAAGCCACAAGTGCAGATAATCAAGTCATTTTTAAATCACTCTGTTTGAGACACTTTAAAAGCTCACTTGTGCTACATATCTAACATAAATTTCTAGTTTTGACTTGTGCAAGAAAACCACAGTTACCATACTTTTTCCATTCCAGTTTTCACTGCCAGCAAACAGAACTCCTCTAGCAAACAACCTCATGCTTCCTTCCATATTAATCTTTATACTTGGAAAAACACCCTCCAAAATTATGTTTATCAAGTCAATTCCCTGGTGACAAAATTTATCATAAAGTCTCACTTTTCTTGTGAAGCATAAGGGGAAGGATGGGGAGTGAATGCAAAATGATGGGTTATCTTCATACAGACATATCATTCTCAGTGAGCAAATGCTGATCTTCTCTTTCTACCTCCCGAAATTATGTGAGGCATTTCACAAAGCAAACAAACATTTTTGTCTTTAGCTGGAATTCAAGCTAAATTCAATATGACACTGTAAATATCTAAAGACAGACTAGAGTAAGGGCAAGAAAAAAAGTGGATGAAAATGTCGGTAATAACTCACAGACATGATCAAGGAGTTAAAAGGTGCAGGAAGTAGTCTGTCTGCATAGCTGAATTTGTGTACTGATTGTACACAGCAGGAGTAGCATTTAAGTAGATGTTAAATGAGATTGATAATACACTGACCCACATGGAGAACTTTCACTCTGAACTACTGGCCTTGTCACTGAAGCATACCCAAAAACTTCGATGAGAGATTAGCAAACCAACCTTTGGTGCTATTCAGAGTGGCAGCAGTTCTGATGTTTTCATCAAAACTCTTACATGACTTATACTCTCAAATGCAACTCTTGGATCAATAAAAATCTGCACTAGTCTTCAGTTTTGATTGAAAGCCATTCTCTGGGTTAGTTGTTACTGTGAAAACCTATTCAGTGGTACTGGGGTGGAGAAACAAGCTTGCTGAAGGTTAAATGAGTTGTTCATTATAAAATGTATTTGTTTCATTATTGGTCATTCAAAAATCTCATACTCTTGAAGACAGGTGAATGTCTGATGTGACAGGTTGGCTCCCTTTTTCACTTTGGGTAGAGGTCATTCTCAGGCTTTATCACAACTTTGGCACAAACAGTTTCCTGGAAAGAGTGTCCTCTACTTTGCAAAGAAATTCACAACAGCTGATAGACACCCATCCATCTTCAGGCACCCCCATAAGAAATTCTCCTTTACCTTAAAACAATAAACTGACACATTAAATGACACCTTCATACATCTGCTGAAGATATCTTTACCTGAAGAGCTATTCCAGCAAGTTGTTAGGGCCTGTGTGTTTCCAGAAGTGTTATTCTCCTATTGAAGTGCAAAACCCTCAGAATTTGTACTCCTAGCAGGAACAGAATCACATAGACCAGTTTCCAGACATTTATTTCACTTTGTAAAAGTCATATACACATTTTCAGTTGTGTTATGTGTTGTCTAAAGTGCTTTGAGGTAGCCAAAAAAAATTTGTAAGGCTTTGCAGAAATAGCACAGGACCTCTGGGAGATCCATACCCTACCAGAAAATCAAGTGGATGATAAATATCTAATGTTTAGGCAACTGAAGTGAGCTCTTGGCATGGAGATCAGATGGAGATCAAGTCACCCATACTTTGGTGTCCATGTGTAGATATTAAGAGGTCTCCTTGAAGTTAGTAGAGATCTACTTTAGGCAGTGAACAAACCTTAGTGAAGAATAAGGCTCACTCTAAGATGGATGCCTAGGGCTGGATTAAAGTGGGTTTCTAGTGCCATTTCAGGCACTCTATAGTGTCCAAGACAGCATAGGACTGAAGCTGTGACATGGGACCCATGGTATACTATCTCCTTCTGGAGCAGCAGCTGGGAGATGAGAGGAAGGGAGAGTAATTGAATGTAAGGGAGTAATTGAATGGAGGGAGAGTAATTGAATGTAAGTGTCTGAAGCAGAATCCCATCTGTATTGGGTCACGGTGAACACAGTTTGCATTCAGAGCTGAAGATACTAGTCTTAATTTGCTGTGCGGGGTGCCTTACAGAATAATAAGTTTTGGAAAAGGAAAGTGAGCTTCAGCCAATCATGAAAATCATCTGAATAGTCAAATAATTCTGGATTTAGTTTACAGGTATGTATTGTCTGTCCTTCATTGCAAAAGCAATACCCTGGGAGAGGTTGCTTGTTGCCGTATCTTTTTGTTCATTTTTGTTTCTATCCCCTCCCAGATATTTGTCAGTTTGAATCAAGTGACCCCAAAAATCATGTTTTAAAATCTTTCCTACCTTCTCATGGTACATTTCAACCTCCTTAAACCAGAATTTAGTGACTTTCTCACTCTCTGTTTCCCAAATCCACAATCTCAACACCATGCCCATGACTTTCACCCCACTATCTTCCCAGACCTCTCAGTTTTCCAAAGGTGACATACTAACTTTCTTAATCATAATACCCAATAGATGCCCTAATATACAATTTACACCAGCCCATGACCTTAATGTCAGCAGCACCCGAACATTCATAAGCCAAGTCCAACTCCAACACCACAATGTCTCCAAGCCTTTTTTGTGATCTGTCCCTCAGCTAAAGCTAGATTTCATGCATTCAGTGTCATGATCTCTCTCTCAAATATGCAAGCTGGAAACAAGCCATAGCTGAGGTTGAACTCTAGGGAAAATTGATTTTATGATTTTTTTTTAAATCTTTTACCTCCTTTTTGAACTTCTGAAATGTATAAAAACATGATTGTTTCAAGTTCTCTGATTTAAAAACGTGATTGTTTCAAGTTCTCTGATTGAAAAACATAAGAAGAATAAGATTCACAAACATGTGTTTTCTGTAGTCACAGAAAGCTCACCCCAACACATTGTATCATTAAGCCCCTTCTAGTCCTTCACAGTCACTGTAGTTTCAGAGTGATAACCTTAATCTTGAGCCTACAAGAAAAAAATGGCGACGTGCTGAATCTCCTGTATATCTCCAGTCACTAGAAGCAAAACCAAGACTAAGATGGTCCAAGAACATCTTGGTCACGCAGCTCCCAGCCTTGCCAGCTGAATCATAATAGGAACTTCTTTCTGGGGCAATTTTTATGTTGTTGTTGGTGGATTTTTATGCCCTCTCTTTTATTTCATTTATTTTTATTAGGGGTGTGAAAAGAGTGGCTTCAGAAATCACTGTTTCATAAGCTGTTTTTCATTTTTATAGCCAATCATCCTGTTTCCTTTCTCACCTTAAACTGAGAGGAAATTACCTGAAACAGGATTTTGCAAGGAATAAAGTAATACCTAAAGGGAGCTCCAGAGCAACTGGGCGTCCTTTCAACCACAGTCTACTCAGCTGCTCAATTCTTCCATGTGCAGGCACACAAAACAATAATAAATATTAAGCAAAGATAACTAATTTTATCCATCATGGTTTGTGATTACAAAGTTTAACAAACACAATGACCCAAATAATGGGCTGCTCTTTTCCAGTGTATTTTTTTACTCCTTTCTCCTCTGTGCTGAACTATAAATGCTGTTCTGAGATGCATTATTTTGTTGGCAGTACGTACTGCCAGTGTTATTAAAGAATCGTAATATTTTGAAATTGAGAAGATCTATTAGATCAGCAAGTCCATTTTCCCTCCATGGGAAGGATATGACCTCCCAAGAGGAATATGTCATATATTAAACCAAGGCTGACTACTGACTGCAGCAAACACTGCTCCTTGCTGACATCGATGTGTGTTACAGCTTGCTTTACCCCATCAAAGTCCCGCTGCATTAGTTCCTGAAAAGGTTTTATCATAGGTTGTGGTTGTTTAACCTCTGTCCTACAGACTGCAAGCAGCGCAGCCAGAGAATGAACCCACAACCATCTCCTCCTAGCGCCCTCTCCTGGTGCATGAGCAGGCTGCGGAAGCAGTCTGTTTCTGGACACTGCTGGTTTGTTGTTGTTGTTGTTGTTGTTTGTGTTGTTTTTGAGGGTCCATTGCATTAGATTTCTTTTTCTATCTCTTAGTACATATGTGAAATGTTATGGTACCGGCCATGCAGAGCATAGCTATTCAGTGCACATTCTGCATGCCTAGCAATCCTCCACACGGACAGATTTACCACCCACATGCAGACTGACTTTCCTCTAAATTTCTGTTCCTGCCAGGATGAATTTCTCACTTTTACACAGTCAGTCTAGATCTTGAAAGAAATACCAGTGCAACTTCTGTGTTTGCAGTGGAGTCACATGAAACACATTAGTCTGAGCAGCACAGGCTGAGATAGTTCCTCCCACAGCACAAGTTTGGATGACTCTTCATCACAAACCTCTGCAGTCTGGAGATAAAACCTGGTGTGGGAACTGCATTGATAGCACCTGAGAGTCAGCAGAAGTCAGACAACCCACCTAAGGCCTTTTGGTTAGGAAACTCCCTGAAAAATGGGATACGTGAGTTTAAATGCGTCAGCCTTATAGGTTGGACCTTAGCGTCTCACATCTGGGTGAAATTAGGAAGAATGAGAGAGTGGAAAGTACTACCTGATGACTTGGATATAAAACCTGGCCCATAATAAACAAGAGTTATTTCCAACATACATTTGCTTCTGTTGTGAAATAGCCCTTGGGGACTCAGTTTTCAAAGTACAGATACACATTAATTACCAAACAGGGAGTGAAAATAGTTGCTCTGCAATACTCCCCATTCTGCACAATAAATGCACTAATTCAGAAATGGCTCTGAAGTTAATTCAAATGGGGATCACAGAGAAAACTAGCAACTGTAGACATTTCCAGATGTTTTTTTTTTCCCCAGAATGGTAAAAGTTGGTTTAAATATGATCATATACCCATAGCTGGACAAAGGAAATCTGATTTGTGTTTTCATGTGCCCTATACTAGAATCAGTTGCCAAAAGCTGCTGATAGTGCTAACGGACAGATAAGTTCCCTTTAAGTAGAACTAATCTCCAAAGGTAGGTGATACAGTACTTTTCAAAAAAGAACTGAGATTAAAGGTGACATGTTGGAAAGATCTCACTAGATCTGTGAATAAGAAGATAAGTCCAGCAATCTGTCTAGTAGTGGTGCTTAATAATTGTTAGTGATCAGTTAGTACAAAGCAACGATATTACTGTTTTTCACTGTGGCATCTAGATAAGGCAGCTTACAATGAATTCTAGATCTAGTTGTCTTCATTAGTAGATCAGCCTACATTCACCCCTTCAAGTGAGTTAGACTCCATCATATCTGTGCACATTACTGGCTCTTTGAAGATAATCTGTCACTTTGCTTTGTTCTCTGCTGAAATTATCATAACTCGTGGGTGCTTCCTTAAATCTCATGCTTTTTTTGTCACTATCAATAGTCTTCTGTGATTTTTTCTTATCACTCTAGCAGCAAGAAATGATGGGAAATATTATCAGTTCTGTTTGCAGGGAAGGGAGATGGTAACTGTCTCTCTGCTCTATATTCTAGAGAGCTCTTCCACACCCCAGAAACAAAGCATTTGCTGGCAGTTTGACGAGCCCTTTTCTTTTAGTTAAAAGTAAAAAAAAAAAAAAAAAAAAATCAAAAAGATCAATAGAAAGTGTAAACTGCATGAATTTTACTGAATTGGAATGACTTTCTTATGTCAGTCAATCCACTGCAGGCAGAGGCTGGTTACAGACGCATACAAGGTTTTAATGCAAGCTTTGGACAGTATTGTGTTGTTAGGAGTAGTTGTCTTTGGAAGTTAGGGGTGGTAGAAGAAGATTAAATGAAATCTCAGTTTTTGCATCATTTCATACGCTGAAGAAGCCGTTAGGCAAGACACCTCCACAGGCATAAGGCTGCAAGCACACTACTTCTCACATTTCTTTGTGCAGAAGATGTAGAGGACATTCCCATTGACTGCTTTCTCCTACATCACTTTTCAAGCCTATCAAGACCATGGGACTCGTGACCTAGAAATCATGACTCTAAAAGATTATTACTAATAATCATTATTTAAATGAAACAACTTTTTCAACTAATAGGAAATTCAGTGGAAAACATAGTTTTAAGAGGATTGAAAACATTACCAATGCAGTTAGAAGCAGGGTATGGCTGTAGCTGGAAAAAGGAAAGGATACATGAGTATAAGATAAAAATATATTTTTATCACATAAAAGCTATGCAGAAAGGTAGCTAGGAGCTTGAATACACCAGCACAAGTCATATTGAGTCAAATGCAATGCTGTGCGCTGACCCAAAATGCATTTTTCCTTATTCTGAAAAGTAAAATAAAATAAAAATTAATAAATATATTTTTTCTACACTTCTTTTTACTTTTATCGTCGCTTTATTCAACCACTAACCTGAGTACCCCATTCTATTTTCAAACATGATTATTATTGTGACAGCTATCAACCGAAAGATAAAGCCTCTGTAGGTATTATTTAAACACAGCACACATCCGCTAAAGAGCTTAGTCTGAATAATGTAGGGAGAAATGATATAATAAACAAGTTCCTACATAGAAGCAATGTTCTGCATCCTTTCTCCACATCACTGATTACCTGTTTCTTTATTCTTATGGTGAGCACAAGGTTCCATTCTGTAGTACTTTACAAAAATAGCTAATGTTACTCATTGGTTCATTGACCAGTGCAAACTCAGGAGCAGTCCTTTTACTGGAGCAGGAACTTGGCATTGTTACTGTTGTTAATGCTGTTCTTTGTTGTTTCTTAGTATTTTGTTGGAGTCTGCAGGCTTACAAACATTCTTTAGCTCTCCTGCATTTATTGCCTACAAACACTCTGCAGAAATAGTCTCCTTAAAGAACAAACAACACAAGACAAAACATTAGCAGAGGTTAAAGGAAATATTCAGCTGACTGACTAATGGAAGGAAAAATCTATTATATGGACATCTCTTCAAAACCCAAAGCCCTTTATCTGTTTTTTTTTTTTTTTTTTTTTTTTTTTTNAATTTTTTTTTTTTTTTTTTTTGTCCTTGGGGATGTTTTATGTGATGTAACATTGCTATTAAAGTACCTCAGCTCAACTGAAAATAGTATTGACTAGCATATTGTAAACTCTTCTCGGCTAGTACCATGTTTCTTTTTATGTTCAAGCAACTTAATTGTTATTAGGGCCCCTGGATAGTGCTTTTAGATAAATAAATTGCACCATTATAAGACAGTAGGGAATTTGAACAGTAAGTTCTGAATATGGCAGGAAATAATGCTAAATCACAGTAACTTGTAATGTTTTCGTATGAAAGTGGGGATGCAAAATGAGAATAAGCTCAGTGGAGGTGTGAGACAACTGCAATGAGAAACTTTGTTTTCCATCACAGTTTTTCAGCTTCTGAATCCTGTTCTTGTAACTCAAAAACAATAGTAAAATCGTAATGGACACTATTTGACCCCTTTGGGTTCAAATTTTCTTTGTGGTAATTCTCAGCAGATTTATTCCTTCATTTTCCCCCATTTTTATATTTCATCAGTTTATTCATTTGAGATCCCCAAATTGCTCAGAGCCAGCCTAAATTTTCTGAATTTTTTTGTTTTTTTGTTGCCAGAAAAATGTTGATTTGTCAAAATCAACACAATCCTCCAGATAAGCCCCCTTCAACAAATGATGCTTAGGCAAAAAGCTGAAATGGAGATTTTTTTTCAGTCTCATTCAAAATGGAACATTTGATTTTTTCCTAAACATCTGGATTTTCACTTAATGAAATCACTAACTATATGCATATATATACATATATTTGTCTTATATGTAATATAAAAGGGAAATAACGTACTCATAAATTTCAGCATTGTGTAGTGTCTGGAATGCTGAACTTCAAGAAAGATATTTCCTGGAGTTATATGGGCAAAAAAAGAACAAAACTGATTAGCAGTCTAGCAAACATAACAAAGGTGGAAAGACTGAAGGAACTGAATTTATTTAGCTTAGTGTCTTCAGATATGTAGAAAGATTGCTGAAAAAGACAAAGAGAATGCAATGTTTTCTGTTTTCATTTTTAATAGGTACTCCACTATAGACACCACAAATAGTACAAATTTTACAGAAGAGATTCAAGATAGGCATGAGGAAAAACACTGGAAAGGCTAACAAAGTATTCAAATAGATTACCTGGAAAGGCTGTGGAATGTCAATTGCAGGTGGCTTTAAAAATTTTATCAGAAAAAAAGAATGTGAGAAATGACAAATGGCACTAAACTTGCATTAAGACTAAGAAATTAATGGGACTTGTCCTAGGCCTTTTTTTGTTCTATTTTCTGATTTTTGTAATATATGTTCCTTATTAAAATTCATACATAACAGTGATGATTTTTCACAAACCTTCATAGTTATTTTGATTCCATTTGAAATAGCAGAATGTCTTCTGTAATAGGAGTTTCAATTTTGAACAACTTCTAATGGTTCTGTTAGGGATCTAAAGACAGAAGGAAGGGTCACAGGGTTATGTGCAGCTAAATAAATGCGGGTTTCTCAAGGAGACTTTCTTGCTGGCAAGAGAGTTAAAAGTCACTGCATAGAAGGTTTTAGCAACTCTTGTTACTAATTAATAATATGGAGATTATTTGTCCCATGAAAAGATGGTTAAAAGGTCATGCAATAATGTTACTGGGAATAATAATTTTAAGTATTTATAAATATATCACATTCCATTTTAAAAGAAATCTCTTTACAACAGTTAAAAATTAACAAATGCTTTGATTGAATTCCAAAATGTGTTAGTTCTCTTAGATCACTGTATCATCCATGGGACTTCACAAAGAATTACCAAGGGAATGAAAAAGGAAAGCGGAGAATGTTCAGGAACAATTACATCAATTGTTCTCCAAAGCCCAAACATTATTATTATTATTATGTATCAAATAAAGTTAGCACTAATTGTTCCACAAAATAGACATTCCAAATGTGGATTGTATCCAAAGCATTGGTGCATGCCTCAGTTTGCTCTGCTGCAAACTGGTCCAGTCATCTGCCTGGATACAATGTCACATGTATCAATATGCATGTTTCATCTTCCTCTCAATCACATTGGTTCCACTGGGAACTGATACTTCAGAAGATGATCAGGAAACAGGTATTACGTGCTGAACAAACACAGAATGAATTTTAGCGATAACTCTCTCAATATTGTGTCACACTGTCATTAGAGTAGGCAGAAAGTGGCAAGGCAAATTGTAAAAATAGCAGTATTACCCCTACTACCAACAGTGGGATTTGAGCTCAAGGACAGCCAAAATAGGGAGGAATGTGTGCAAAGACAACAAAGTAGGCTGTGCACATAGACCTTAAACTATCACTGTATCTCCATAGTTGATTTGTGTGTGTGTGCTTTTTTTTCAGAGGAGTCTTGCCTTTCAAAATTTGCTAAGCAGAATTACAGTAGAAGAAAATGATCCCCATCAAGGAGGAGAGTTCAATGAGACAGGGGTCCTCCAGAATAGATTGTTGCTGCCTGCAAACTTGAAACAATGTTGGTATTACACGGTAGGTACTTTATAAACACATAGGATAATTTTATTTCACTATTTGTGGTAAGTGGCAGACAATCCCTTTATTCCGTCATATATACCTGGAAGTCAGAAAAAAATAGGAAACAACAGCTATTTTATATGTTATGTACAACAAGCACATTGAAATTCACAATTATGACTAGATTATATTTAGGTTTTATTGCCGATATAAGACTTTCACTTGTCTTCACACACAAGAATGTGTTTTACTTATCCACCAAAAAGTCAACAAAAGCAAAAGTGCAACCTTCATAATATGTTCATTGTACGGAAAAACTGTTTCCTTGAATTATTTTTACCAGCGCTTATTAATTAATTCTCATAACGCTCTTGTAAGCATTAGCATCTGTTAAACATTAGCACACATAGACAAATGAATCCTTTGTGACTTTCTTTTGTATATTTGTTTTTCCTCAAAGACACTTGAGAGTTATCAACCTTCTTTAATACTTGGACACTAAAGGTTCTGTCCAGATTTTTGCATTACTTAATTCTGGCACTCTGAGAAATGGTATTTTTTCTTTCATTCTTTGAAATATAGACCACCACGATAATAAAAATATTTCTATGCGTAAACCTCTCTAATTACATTATAGCAATACCCACTCTTGTCCTTGTCTGAACTCCCTCCTCATTAGGTCTAGCTGACCTTCGGTTTCCTTGCATAAAGGAGGCTTCAGGTTTAGCTTTTTTCTTACTGTCTTCTGGCACAGGCACAGCCTTTCTGTTTCTCATCCTTCACAGGAACAGAGCTCACAGCCCAGCTCACTTAGGCCACCACAGCCCATGCTGACTTGGAAGACTATTCTTCATATCATCAAAAAACAAAAACAGGAGAGAAAAAAAAAAACAACACAGAAACACTTCCAATGTGAACAAGTGAATCATGCCCTAAAATGTCTGTTTCTTCCCTTTGATTCTGTATTGGCTCTAGCTCACCAGCTTAGGTGGGCATGACAATCACATCCCTTACTCTTTACAAGGGGCTCCAAAAATCTGCTGGTTACTTTAGCTGTCTCAAGAACTATAAAAAATTAGATGAGGCAAAACACAACAAAGACCGCCTAAAACTTTTCTCCCAGGCTCTTTTTTCTTATCTTTCTTGATCATTCCTTGAGCTTTCATCAAGTTCTCACCATTCTTCTGCACTTTTTTTTTTTTTCCTTTTTAATTATCAGGATGATTTGAAGTAATGTTCTTCCTTCCTTAGGCTTTTCTTTCTTCCTGAGCTAATCAAGAAATCAGAAAAAAAGGTTCTTTTGTCATTCTGTTCTATTTTTCTTTCTTTGTCTTCAAACATCATGCTTTACTCTTCATAACTAATCATTGGTATTGATCAACTGATAATTTTTTAAACTCTCTGTAAGGTTATCACAGTCTTACTGTCTGCAATTTGGTGGCACAAGAGTCAGTTAAAGCCAGAAACAAAACTGAGTTCCAGCTATGAATTTCATACGGCTTTGTTTTCTTTATACCACACCTTTAAAATTCCAACATCTTCCTGTCAAGAAAAATAAACACCCACAGAGACAAGCATAATGCAGGTCTTTTAAAGAACATCTTATCTTTGCTCTTCTGTTGTTTTACACTAAAATAATTCCAAATAAAGGTAACCCAATGTTATTCTACCTTTTGCATAGAAAAAATGTAGCTTTTACCAATGGTTTAATTGTGCATGGCTGGGGATATTTGAGGTTATTCTGACCAGTAGATGCTTTCATTTAGTTTAAAGATGACAAGGTGCTTTTAGATTTTCACTGAGACAGTATGAGGAGATGTAAAGCAGCTGTGTTCCCCAAAGCTGCAAACAGGCTCTTAGACTATCTGCTGCTAAGTTCCAACAGTTACACTTTCTCTGCACTTACAAAACTCCTAACATTTCTAAATTCCCATTTTTATCTTTCCCACCACCTGAGAATGCCATCTGCTGTTTATCTCAAGTACATCCAACTTTCCACAGCATATTTCTTCAGGATGTTCTCAAATTCCATTTTGGTTGGAATTTGTTTTTCATTTTGTTTTATTTTTGGCTTATTTATTTAGTCATGAAACTGTGTATAGTGCAAGGCACATGTGGGCTTTGCTGTATGTTTCCCTTCTGTAGTTAACTGTCTAATAGTGCATTTTATAATGAAGAGGATAGTTCTTTGTTTGAGCTGCTGATCACAATCCTTATTAGCACCCATCAGGTGATGGCTCATAGGGATTAAGTCACAATTGAAATGCTTATTCTTGACTTATAATACAGTCAGTGCACAATCGAGGATCAAGTTACCTAGAGCAGTTGTTAAATATTTTCTGCAGAATATACTGGCTTGCCTAGCAGAGTAATTTGAGGTGCATTTTCCTAGGAAAGGCTGACCTTTTGACAACATGATTTTTTTTTTTTTTTGAAATTTTCAGAGAAATGTCTTCATTTTAAAATAAGTATTGTGAGGAAGTCTTTTCAAGCTCCATGTGGAATTCCAGCCAGAGTAGACTCTGATTACAGCACAGTTCAAATCAGAGTGAAATGTTGATGACTACTTATGCCACTAGGGTAGTTTGATGTGGATCCTTTCTCAATCTATCCTCTTAGTGATAGCTCACTTAAATTCTTTAAAGAAATGTGAGGCACACCTAACCTACCTATAGTTCCTGAAAACCAACTGTCTAACCATAGCAATCAAGGCCACAGCTACACTCAATGGAAAGAAACAACTGGATGGGACAGGTACCTAACTTTGAGCGTGTTGTAAATATTCCCCTGACAGTCTATCTCCTTTGACTTTAGAGGAAATCTGGACCACTTGCTTGATAAAATAGATAACTTTTGTACAGGTAGACTTAAAAAAAGAACACGAGTAATGAAATGAAATGGAAGCCAGTCACTAGTGGCATACTCCTCAGGTTGATATTGGGGACAGTGCTGTTTAACATCTTCGCTTAAGACCTGGATGATGGAGAAGAAAACATCCTCGGCAAGTTTTCAGGTGATAAACTACTAGGAAGAGTGGTTGACAGATCAGATGGTTGTATTACCTTTTAAAGGGACCTCAAGAGGGTATAAAAAATTGACCAACAGGAATTTCTTGGAGTTCAGCAAAGGGAAATACACTGTTCTCACTCAAAGATGTCACTTGGAACTTGCTGCTGTGCCAGCTGTAGAGAAATGTTATCCTTTTTGCTGGTCAAAGAACCTTGAGAATGGACCTGGGACTTCATTCAGCAGCCCAGATATAGACATTACTGTAGTTTGGTATGACCAAGTGCACCCTAGACAGCTGTACGGGGCTGGCAGACATAGACTCATGCACTGCTGGCATGGCAGGTAAAGGTCAGAAGATATATGTTAATGCAAAGGCACCTCAGGCTCCTGGCATTTTCTTTTGAGAAGCCCCTGGTATGAACAATAGTCTGGTACTAACTGACACCTGCAGCAATACTGCTTGAAAATATTGATGTCTTGTAAAATGTTCCAAATAACAAAATATCATGGCTGATATTGTTAGAGCCCTGCATTTCTTGTGTAATGAGTGTGTGCGGAGCTCAAGAAACATGAATTTGAGCTTTTACTTAGATCAGGATGAATTAGTGAAGACCTTCTTCTTGGTTTAATTCCTGTACTGGTGACTTCTCTGACAAAATGTTTTTTCAGTTCAATGGAAAGAGACTTCAGCCAACACCTAAGCTGTGCATTTCTGAAAATCTTGCTTTAAAAACATGCATAATCAATGAGAACACCAAGATTAGAGGCACGAAGGATTATCTACTGGCTAGAACATAACACTAGAAATTATGGGACCCAGGTTTAGCTCCCTGTTCTGTCACAGTTGTTATATATTATGCTAGATAAGTCATTTTGCCTTTCTGTACATCTTACTCCCAGTTGTCAAATAATTCTTCTTTCTTTACCTCTGTGGGATATCATAAAGCATATGAAGTGTCCAGATTTTACAGTATTAGTTGCCATAAATGTATCTTAGGCTGTCAATTTTGTACTGGTGTAGGGTACATTATGTTAGACAATCCAACAGTTATTTTGTCATTATATTGCATAACAGAGCAGAGTCAGCTCACCATTTTGTAGAATATGGATTTGTGGAGTTTTGTTTTATTTTGTGTTTGTTTTAACACAAGTATGGTTGGGCTGGGGGGCAGGACTGAGTAACTTCTGACAAAATTAGGAGAGGATGAGCAGAGGAGCCTGGAAGGGAGGTGAGGCAGTGAATCAGGCCGTGCAGTCTGCTGCTACCAAGGTGTTAGAAGGAATTTGGGCAATGAGTTCAGTTTCTGGGAGACATCACCCTAAAAGCCCTGATTCCTCCTTTACAACAGCAACAGCCACCAGGCATGGTTATTTTGCTAATCCAACTCTCTGTTGGCCAGCACAACTGTATTTTGATATTCCTAAAACCGGCTCTGTAATAAAGGAGGCATTATGCTCAGGCACTTCAGATTCCTAAACAAAGTTAGTTTAAACTTAGTTTCCCAAACAAAGGCATCTCTAGGTTATGTGAGCTGTTTACTCCAAACCGGCATGTATGACAGAGGACCTGTAGGAGACCCATGTCTCCTTGGAGTCGCAGCTGAAGACCAGTTGCCCTTGAGTGTCTTGAATGGCCCTAGGTACCAGTAGTTAGATGTTGAGGATTTTTTGAAACAGCAGGGAGGCCATTGTGTGCTGGAAATGAGCAACCCAAGCTGCAGGGAGGAATGCGGGGAGGTTCCGCAGGAATGTTACTGAACTGACCTTGGAGATTAAAAAACAGGGGCTAAGGCGCTGTTGCAATTTGCAAAATCAGCTCCTCCAGTATGGGAAGAAAGCAGCAGAAGAAACTAAGTACCAATATCAGAATGCTTTGCAGCACGCGTGCTGGGCAATGCAGACCCAATCAGCGTAGTAGAATTAGCGCGTGCTGGCCGCATGCACCGGCCATGCCACCAATTACAGCACTGCTTCCGCATGCTACGAAAAGTATAAGAATGTCGCTATTCAGGTAATAAAATAAGCATGATTTAACCATGTTGGTGTATGTCATGACTTCGGTCGTCTAATCCGACAACAGTTAGATTGTTGAATCAGGGCTTTGTTTTCATGGTTTTAGATTTTTTCTGAAACAAAATCAAAATACAAACATAGAGCATATGTCTCCACTATTGCTAACTGTTCTTAATTAGCATCACAGCATAAAATGATTCATTAACATCATAATCATTATCATACTCATAAAATCATAGAATCATCTAGTTTGGAAAACGCTTGAAGATCATCAAGTCCATCCATCAGCCTGATTGACCAAGTCCCATCACTAAACCATGTCCCTTAGTGCCACTTCCACATATCTCTTAAATACCTCCAAGGATGGGGATTCCACCACTTCCCTGGACAGCCCATTCCAATGCTTCAGCACCCTCTCTGAAAAAATTCTTCCGAAGATCTAATCTAAACCTCCCCTGGTGCAACTTGAGACCATTTCCTCTCATCCTATTGCTTGTCACCTGAGAAAAGAGACTGACACCCTTCTTGCTGCAACCTTCTTTCAGGTAGCTTCTTTTTCTCCAGGCTAAACAACTCCAGTTCCCTCAGCCTCTCCTCATAATACTTGTTTTCTGGTCCCTTCACCAGCTTCATTGCTCTTCTCTACGCACATTCCAGCAACTAAACATCTTTCTTGTATTGAGGGGCCCAAAACTGAACACAGTACTTGAGGTACAGTCTCACTAGTGCTGTGTACAATGGGACAATCATTTGCCTAGTCCTGCTGGCCACACTATTTCTGATGTAGGCCAAGATGCTACTGGCCTTCTTGGCCACCTGGGTACACTGCTGGCTCATGTTCAGCCAGTTTTTGACCAACACCTCCAGGTCCTTTTCTGCCAGGCAACTTTCCAGCTACCCTTCTCCAAGCCTGTATTGCTGCAAGTGGTTATTATGATTCAAGTGCAGGACCTAGCACTTAGCCTTGTTGAATGTCATGCAATTGGACTTGGGCCATCAATCTAGCCTCTCCAGATCTCTCTGCAAATCTTTGCTACCCCCAAGCAGATCAACAGTCACGCCTAACTTCATATCATCTGCAAACTTACTGAGGGTACACTTGATCTCCACATCAAGATTGTTGATAAAAATGTTAAACAAAACTGGCCCAAAGACTGAGACCTGGGAGATACCACTGGTGCCCAGCTGCCAACTGGACTGAACACCATTTGCTGACTCTTTGAGCCTCGCCATTCAGCCAGTTCTTCACCCAGTGAACCGTACACCTGCAACCAGTTTCTCCAGGAGAATACTGTGAGAAATGGTGTCAAACACTTTACTAAAATCCAGATAGACATCACTCACAGCCTTTCCCTCATCTACTAAGTGGGTCATATTGTCATAGAAGGAGAATAAGTTAGTCAGNCCAGCTGCCAACTGGACTGAACACCATTTGCTGACTCTTTGAGCCTCGCCATTCAGCCAGTTCTTCACCCAGTGAACCGTACACCTGCAACCAGTTTCTCCAGGAGAATACTGTGAGAAATGGTGTCAAACTCTTTACTAAAATCCAGATAGACATCACTCACAGCCTTTCCCTCATCTGCTAAGTGGGTCATATTGTCATAGAAGGAGAATAAGTTAGTCAGGAAGGACCTCCCCTTCATAAACCCATGCTGGCTGCTTCTGATCACTCAATTGTCCAGTACGTGCCGTGCAATGGCACTCAGGATGATCTGCTCCATAACCTTCCCTGGTACTGAGCTCAGACTGACAGGCCTGTAATTCCCTAGATACTCCTTCCTGTCCTTCTTGTAGATCAGAGTCAAATTTGCTAACCTCCAGTTAACTAGGACTTCCCTAGTCATTCAGAATTGCTGATAAGTGATGGAAAGTGGCTTGGTGAGCACTTTCTCCAACTTCTTCAGTACCCTTGGATGACTCCTGTCAGGCACTATAGACTTATGAATGTTCAAAATGTATAGGAGGTCACTTACAGTTTCTCATTGGATTATAGGCGCTTCATCTTGCTCCCTATCACTGTCTCCCAACTGTGGGGGCTGGGTACCCTGGAAACAATTGGTTTTTCTCATAACGACTGAGGAAAAAAAAAGGCATTAAGTACCTCAGCCTTATCCTTATCATTCATTACTGCATTTCTCCTCACCTCCAATAAGGGATGGAGATTCTCCTTAATCCGCCTTTTGCTGTTAATATATATTTTAAACACATTTTTTATTGTCTTTTAATATACTAGTCAAATTGAGTTCCAGTTGGGCTTTGGCCTTCTAGTTTTCTCATTGAACAACTTGACAACAGCTCTGTAAGTCCACCTGTTTTGCCAGCCCCTTCTTCCAGAGTTCATAAACTCTCTTTTTTTTTTCCTGAGTTCCTGGAGGAGCTTTCTGTTCAGCCAGGCTGGTCTCCCCTGCCAGCTTGACTTTTGGCGTATTGAGATGGCCTGCTCCTGCGCCTTGTAAGATTTCATTTTTGAAGAAGGTCAAGCCTTCCTGCACTCCTTTGCATTTCAGAACCACCTCCCAAGGGACTCTGTCATCTGGAGTCAGCTAGTTATGTAGTCTTGCTAATAACATCAGTTATGAAGTGTGGGTCTCATCTTTGGCCTTGGGCTGTTCTTCTGCACAACAGTTAATATTATACAGAAATGTCAGAAAACTTGGGTTTTTAGGGATTGAATTTACAGGATATTAGAAATCTTAGTTATCCAATAACCTAAACATAACTAGGAGCTTAAACATCTATGTAATCCTGTCCCTTATTGCTTAAGTATTATGGAGTGCACAGAAGAAGAATGAGAAGAAATAAATTAAGAAGAAATAAAACTGTCAATCTACTAACTAGCACCAGCCAAAACAAACAAACAAACAAATTTAATTTCAAATAATCTTCAATTGAGATTTCTAGCCTTATTTGCTCATGATAATGAATGAGCACTTTTTCCTTAATTGCTAGTTTGGGGTGCAAATACGGACTTTTTTTTTTTTGTTTTCTGATCACCTTGGACATTGTTAGAGTAATGCTTCAATTGATAGTCTGGCACTTCACTCCCACTTTTTTCCTCATACTACAATTTCAGAGTCAGTTAAGTCATTTGATGATGCTGTTTAATTTTCTTATAAATAACAGGTTTTCAGAATGGGAAAACTGCTGCTCAGAAATTATAGCCCAACAGAACAATTTGGGCATTACTTTGGATGACACGCACATATCCTTTATTTCAGAATTATTATTGTGGTGTTTTCATATAATCTTCGATTAAACTGAGAATTTTGCTTCAGAAGAACTCCAGTAACAATAACCCAGTTCTGTACAGACTGATTTAGTATTGGCAGGATGTAACCCTATGTAGTTTTGTTTCAGCTCCTCTACTTTTTCTCAGATCAATAGAAAATCTAAAGTGCACAAAAGAAATTAAATTAATTTGCAAGCAAAAAAAAATTGTACGACAAAATCACATTTTTGCAAATATCACAGTTAACTCACTTTGTGCTAAGAGACCAGCACAAATATCTTGAAACATTTAAGTTACCTGGAACAAACAACCTCTACTTATAAGATGGTAGGTATTTCTCTCCCTGTAGCCCAAAGGCACATTATCCCACTAATAACTTTGGAAGAGTTTCTTGTACCTCTTTTGAAACAATAATTTTCTTTAGTAATATTTTTCTATGCTAGAAAAATTACTGTCCTAAAGGTAAATCTGCAATGCATGCATAAAGAATAGCATCAGTTTTCCATTCAAAGGTCTTTAGAAACTCTAAGAACATGAAGGAATAAGTGACTATCTTACCTGCAAACCATTGTGCATTTTCTTTGAAAACTCATCAGCTAGTCTCCTCATTTTGTTCTCTATCTGTCCATCACTGTCCTTAGAAGTCTGGGATATGCAGCAGGCTAAAACTGAACACTTTTTTCCCTGTTTTTGCATATCCATACTGTCTTTTGTGAGACTAAAGATTTGGGAGAGGAAGAGACTTATTCAGGCAACTGAATTGCAACAAATGTCATGATGACACCCTAGAGCATCTGAGACATTCACATATGGCTAACACATGTGACGTCAGACCTATGGGAGAGCAATGGTCTTCTGGAGCAGCATCTGGAGACCACATGGGTTTCCCTGAAACATCTCAAATGGCACTAGGTGCCCGCATTGAGGATAACTGAATCACTTCCAGAGAATAATTCTTCTGATCAACTTCATACGTCTACACTGATGTGAAACAAATCTCACTTTAGATCTTTATCAAGTGTTAAAGATAGGTAGAATAATTAATTTCTTACTGACATTCACTTTGTAAGTGTGAAAGATGGGTTTCCATATGCAGATGAGATATCTACAGGTAGTTATATAAATTAGATTTTCACAAGTGATGAAGGTGTCTAAAGTCTCTTTATAGTCAATGAAAATCTGGGACCAGATTCAGTTCCCCGAAAGGTGTCTAATGCTCTTTCAGATGATCAAAGTTTTCCCACATGTCTGTACATGATTGGCAAGTAGGACACAGGACCCACAAGTCATCCAGTTTCTGAGCCAGCAGATGGAGACCAGTTAGGAGGTTACAGAGTGCCTAATATGACACAAGACACCTAGATACAGACAACTAAACCCTGTCCTCTGCACCTGTGTTAGTTATAGCTCAATACAACTACTTAAGCATAGGCATATAAAGTCCACTTTATGCTCCCTATTTGGCCTCCGTATAACTCTGCAGAAGGGCACAAGTCTGCTGATGGTTCTGCTGCATTATATAGGTGTCTGACATGTGCTGCTACATTTCATACAGTGTTATAGTTTTATGGATGTGCTACTGAATCAAACCCAAGAATTCTGCTTATTATAACCAAGAGCAGCTTGAGGTCAGGGACCCATTTCCCTTGCTGTAGGTGATGGAATCTGGTGAAGAATTATGTGTCTGTCATGTTTTCATAATAGCAGAACTGCTACAGAGCCAGGCAGATACACAACTGAACCTGCTATAAATGACATCAGAAGCCAAAGTTTTTTTGCTCAAAGGTCATCTCAGGCCCAAGTCTGAGGAGAAGGCAAGGTTGGATTTGTTGGATACAGTCTGAGACATTAGCCTTTATTTGGAGGCTAATTTTAATTTACTATCGAGGGATTTCAGCTATCCTATTTCCATAACAAGGCTCAGTAAAACTTTGAATAACGGAGTTCAAAGGAGGTAGAAAATAATTTAGCTTTGTGCTGACCCACCAGAGTCAGGATATTCAAGAGGTAGCATACGTCACAGAATAATTTGGTTGGAAGAGGTCTCTTGAGACCATGGGATCCAACTTCCTGCTCAAAGAAGGCCCATCAGCCTGCAGAAGCCTACAAGCCACATGCACAAGGGATATATGGAAAGGGCTAGCAGATTGTAGTATAATCATCTTTCACACCCATTTTTGAGTCCTTCAGATAGACAGGTCCTATTAAGCTCTAGCTAATCTCTTTTCTGGTTTATTTCAGCTCAAAACCTCTTTCTTTCTTTCTTTCTTTCTTTCTTTCTTTCTTTTTTTTTTTTTTTTTTTTCCTTCACTAAAACCAGCCTCTTCCAAGCCTGAATTGACTACTTTTGCAGTCCTATTGTTCTCAGTATGAGGTAGCTATTCCCTATGATGACATTTTTTAAAAAGTATACATATTTTAGTTTACAGTGGAGTCTTTTTAGATGGTGGCAAAATACATTTACAACATAATAAACAAATGTTGAACAGTAAAAGATTTCTACCACACTCTTCAATATGCAAATAAAAATGGACATGTTTAGAAGCAGCAGATGCTTCTTTGTCTGCATGAGAATTCACTGAAGAGGAGCTGAGAGAATTAGGAACATTATCTATTAATATTTAGTCTTATGTATTCTTCATATTTTTGTACAAAATTTATTTTTATTTCATTTATTCAGGGAAACATAATGTGTAAGTAAACTTCAAAGTATTTATAAACAGGAGGACAAAAGTTTAGGGACAGAATGTCATCTTATATAAATCCAACTCCTAATCTCTGTTCCTTTCTACAAATTCCAGTCAAGACTTTCAAAGTTCTGTTAAAGTCTCCAACACTGACATCTCTCGGTGATCATTTTTACCCATCATCTATATTGAGTTTATTCTTTCAAAGGCAGAATGTTGGGTGATTTTATTTGTTTGTTTGTTTTGTTTTTCTAATAAGAATTACTTTAGTGACAATTTTTTTTCAAACTATTTCACATGATTGTGTTTGTTTTTGTGAAGCATAACTATTTGAAAAAATATTATTGATTTATAGATAACAGGTTTTAAATGGAAACCAGAAGCTTTTATCTTTAACCACAAAAATGTTAAATGCTTCATTTAATGATGAAAAAGGGAAAAAGGAATTATTCTGAGAAAAAAGAAATACAACCATTTTCTGACCTTCTCTGTTAATAGCAGCTGTTGTTCTTATTTTAAACATGCATAGAAATTCTCAGATGTAAAGTGTGAAGGATATTTATTCTTAAGGAATTTCATGAGACAAATGACTTCTTTGCATTTCACCAATGCAAAGCTGACCAAGCCTGCCTACTTGGAAATGTAGCACTATCAGCAGCGACTAGGTGCAAAACTATTTTGAAACTGCTCATTTCTTTTTCTGGCTTAGCAAAGACTCTGATCATCCTGTAACTATAGCAACATAACCACAAGCTGCTCAATTTTAGCCATTTTTTTGTGCTTTTTTTTTTTTTTTTCCTCAGAATATAAGATAATAGGATACAGGCACTTTGCTTTGTTTGCCTTGTTAAGCTATATTTAAATAATAAGTGATAAAAAGAATGAATAAAAACCCCTTCTGTCTCTAAATGCTTTTAATGTTAATTCTATTTACTTGAAGACTTAGGGGAGGTGATTCATTTTTCTGAATGCAGGCACATAGTGCCATTCGAGATATCCTAGGGGCTCCCACCTGGTATCCAGCTGCCACAGCAGAAGGGTAGATGTTTGGGAGACTGAGGATGTCTTAGGTAGAAATAGACACCCATGTGTGTATATATCTATATACATAGATAACTATGTATTTTTCAAAATATCCTTGACTCC
This sequence comes from Chauna torquata, assembly GCA_013399475.1. Lineage (NCBI taxonomy): Eukaryota > Metazoa > Chordata > Aves > Anseriformes > Anhimidae > Chauna > Chauna torquata. The sequence continues at coordinate 2,561 of VXAL01006775.1, read as the reverse complement.
TGCCAAAGATCAACCAGATAAATGAATATTTGCTTAATGTCAAACATCCAGTCCAGGTAATATTGAGATATAGCCTCCTGCAACATACTGAACAGGACAATATCAGATCACGTAAAATCCAATAGGTTACTTTTTCCCCATAAAGTTTCTTCTTCTGAAGTCTTCTCAAAATATTATAAAACATAAATTTTGGAGCAGAATTTAGGGATTTACCTGTCAGCTAGAGGCTTAATTCAGCTGCCTATACAGAGGCTTCTCATGCAGTTTAAGAAGTCATCATGTTACCATGCTAGAGTGCTGCAGGTTTCCTGTAGGTCCTGTGTGATATTTGTCAGTCCCATGAGGATGTCTCAGTGTAGAGCAACCTGCAGTTCTGCAGGAACTATTCAGGTCTCATGTGTTTACGTTCCTTCAAGCTATTCAATGAAGATCTAATCAAAAGAATCAGGAGCCTTCATCTAAGACACTTTTAATCATATGACTCTCACCCTGATTTGATTCAGTGTTTAAAATTTAAAATGAAAACTATTTGAGGCATCTTAGGGTACCTGATACATCAACGCAAGGATGACAAATAAAATAGGAACTGCAAGGGACTGTAGTTTTCTGCAGCAGCAGCTGGAGGGAAAGCAGAATAACTTGGGACATTTCTAAAGGCATAAACAGTTCAGAAGCTGAGTTAAGCCATGGACATTTATGCGGGCAGCTACAATTCAAAGAGATTTTACTCACTGTAGGCAAACAATCAAACAATGATGTGGACAAAGGTCTGTCCAGGTTGGAGGGGATGCCAAGGATGTATTAGCCTGGCTCCAGTATCACAACAACCTCCATCAAGAAAAAAAGAAGGGTTATTGTCATAGGGGACTCCCTTCTAAGGGGAACAGAGGGCCCGATATGCCATCCAGACCCAACCTGTAGGGAACTCTGCTGCCTTCCTGGGGCCTGGGTAAGAGACATTACTAGAAAAGTTGCTTGCCTGGTATGACCCTCTGATTATTATCCATTATTGGTTTTTCACATTGGCAGTGATGAAGTAGCAAAGAGAAGTCCAAGGGTAATCAAAAGGGACTTTAGGGCTTTGAAGTGATTGGTTAAAGGATCAGGTGCACAGGTAGTGTTTTCCTCTATCCTTCCAGTACCAGGGAACAATACTGAAAGGAACAGGCAGACCCAGTTGATCAATACATGGCTCTGAGGCTGGCGTCACCAGCAGAATTTTGGGTTTCTCAACCATGGGATGGTCTACACGACACCAAGCCTACTGGCACCTGATGTGTTGTACCTTTCTCAGAAGGGTAGAAGGATTTTTTTCGCAGGAGTTAGCAGGGCTGATCAATAGGGCTTTAAAATAGATTTGAAGGGTGAAAGGGATAAAACCAGACTTGCCAGTGATAAACTATGGGACAGCATGCCAGAATCTGAGGGACTGTGTGCTAGTGAGATCCTTCAGACTGCTCCACTAGGTGCTGGGTACAATGAAGCACTTTCTGAATGTTTCTACACCAATGCACGCAGCATGAGGAAAAAGCAAGAGGAGCTAGAAGCCTTGGCTCAGTCCCAGAGCTACAACATCACTGGCATAAGAGAAAGCTGGTAGGAAGTGTCCTGTGACTGGTGTGTTACAATGGACAGCTACAGGCTCTTCAGAAAGGATAGGCAGGGCAGGCAAGGCAGTGTGGTGGTCGTGTATGTAGAGGAGGGGCTGGACTGTACAGAGCTTGCAGTTGGCAGTGACACAGTTGAAAGCCTCTGGGTAAGGATTAAGGGACAAGCAAATAAAGGGGATGTCATGGGAGTCTACTATAGACTACCCATCCAGGACGACGACACTGAAGAATTATGCTTTAAGGAACTAAGACATACCTCTAGATCAGCTGCTCTTGTCTTTATGGGGGACTTCAACTTGCCAGACATTAACTGGGAGTACCACACAGCTGATACAAACAAGTCCAGGAGATTCCTAAAACACCTTAATGATAACTTCTTGGTACAGGTACTAAGGGAGCCAACTAGGAAAGGTGCCTTCCTAGATCTGTTGCTTGTAAATAGAGAGGGTCTTGTGGGTGAAGTGGCAATTGATAGCCATCTCGGCCATACTGACCAAGAAGTAGTCGTGTTTAAAATCTTTGATGACAGAAGGAAAAATGGCACCAAAACTTCAACCCTGGATTTGGGGAGAGCAGACTTCAGGCTGCTCAGGGAACTAGTTAGTAAGGTCCCCTGGGAAATTGCTTTTGAATGCATTGGGGTCCATCAGTGCTGGTCATTTTTAAGTACCACCTCTTATGAGCACAAGAACAGGCAATTCCAAAATGTCAGAAGTCAAGCAGGCAGGGCAGAAGGTCAACTTGGCTGGGCAGAGATCTTCTTCTAGAGTTTAGGTAGAAAAAGAAAGTGTATGGCCACAGGAAACAAGGTCAGGTGACATGGGAGGACTACAGAATGCTGTTTGTTTTTGTAGGGAGAAAATTCTTGTGGCCAAAGCTCAATTAGAATTGAAGCTGGCCAGTACTGTGGGGGGGGCAAAAAAACCCGTTTTTTTTAAAGTATGTTAACAG
>VXAL01006773.1:6740-29471 GCA_013399475.1 Chauna torquata | reverse complement strand
TCCCAGAATAATTTTCTCCATAATTTTACCAGGCACTGAAGTGAGACTGACAGGTCTGTAATTACCAGGCTCTTCTTTCTTGCCCTTCTTGAAAATTGGGACATTTGCCAGTTTCCATTCGACTGAGACCTCTCCAGACTCTCAAGACTACTGAAAAATAATTGAGAGGTCTCATGATGACATCAGCCAGCTCTTTGAGTACCTTGGGATGCGTCCCATCAGGCCCCATATACTTATACACATCCAGCTCGATCAGCAAATCCCACACAAGTTTGGAGGTGGCTGGGAGTTTATTGTTACCACAGTCATGGTCCTCCAACTCAGGACACTTGGGGTCCCACGGTCCATCACCAGTGGTGAAGACAGAGGCAAAGAAGGCATTAAATGTCTATGCTTTGCCTATGTCCCTGTTTGTGAGCTGACCATGCTCATCAAGTAATGGACCAATGTTATCTCTGGTCCTTCTTTTGCTGTTAACATATTTTAAAAAGCCCTTTTTATTGTCCCCCACAGTACTGGCCAGCTTCAACTCTAATTGAGCTTTGGCTGCATGAATTTTTCTCCCTACAAAGGCAAACAGCATCTCTGTATTCCTCCCATGTTGCCCAACCTCACTTCCAGTGGTCATACACTTTCCTTTTCCAAATAAGCTCTAGAAGAAGATCCCTGCTCAGCCAAGCTTAACTTCTACCCTGCCTGCTTGAATTCTGACATTTTGGAATTGCCTGTTCCTGTGCTCTTAAGAGGTGGTACTTAAAAAGTGACCAGCACTGATGGACCCCAATGCCTTCAAAACCACTTTCCCAGGGGACCTTACTAACTAGTTCCCTGAGCAGCCTGAAGCCTGCTCTCCCCATAGCCAGGGTTGAAGCTCTGGTGGCAGTTTTCATTCTATCACCAAAGATTTTAAACTCAACTTTTTCATGGTCACTATGGCCAAGACGGCCACCAATTGCCACTTCATCCACAAGACCCCCTCTGTTCACAAGCAACAAATCTAGGAGGGCAGCTTTCCTAGTCGGCTCCCTTAGGACCTGTACCAAAAAGTTATCATCCAGGTGTTTCAGGCATCTCCTGGACCTGTTTATATCAGTTGTGTGGTATTCCCAGTTAAAATCTTGCAAGTTGAAGTCACCCATAAGGACAAGGGCAGCTGATCTAGAATAACTTGACAGTACATAAATATACTCATATATATTTTTTTAACTAATGGGCATTCATTCTGATCAGCCACAGAGGAGAACAGGATGAGGCCAATGGTGTTGCTTGCGTTTGCATGAATGCTGTGTTTTCCGTCTGTGTTGATCTGTGTGGTTAGCCACATATATATGCATATATGTACTGTATGGGTCTGTCTGTATGTGTATGGAAACACATGCTCAGCCTCACTACTAGCTGGACCTGGGGACATAGAACTGCAGCAGCCTCACCACTACTGGGTTACCAGATTCAGCAGCTCCTAATAGTTGGCAAGACTTCTGGAGAGTGCAACGCAATGGATGAAAACTGCATGAGAACTAGTACCTAGTGAAGGACATTATATTAAGCACATGACCCTTAAACGGATGAAAGAACCTGTACTGTACAATACCCCTATTACTGCTGTGGCATGATTCTTTCTACTAACACAATAAAGCAATTAGATTCCCCCCTTAACCTTCTCGTCTCTAAGCTGACCAAACCCTGATCCTCCGTCTCTCCATGTACATCACATACTCCAGCTCCTATCTCAGAGGCATGCCACTAGACTCATTCTAGTTTCTCAGTGTCTTTTCTGAGAAAAGACTCAGTGCTACAGATGTGGTCTCAGAAGTGCTGAAAAGAGAATAATCACTTCCCTCAGCCTACTGACTTTGCTGTTTTTAATGCAGACCCTTTTTCCATTAGCTTTTTCTGTTGCAAGTGCACACTACTGACGCATGTTCAATTCATGGTCCACCAGGATCCCCACCTCCTTTTGTGCAAAGTTGCCTTCCAAAAAGACAGCTACAGTCTGTACTATGGCATGGTTATTCCGTCCCAGGTGCAGGACTTTGCATTTGTGTTTGGTGGACTTCATGATGTTTCAAAGACAACAGATCTAGTCAATCTCTCCAAGCATGTTATTTTCTTATCTACTATCAATATAATGTAGTACTGTTCTGTTTTTCTAGGCATGGTTTCATGCCAACTAAAACTTCAGTATGACTGATCCTGGTTGATGTATGTTATATATCTGCATCATGTTTACAGGCTGTAGCTTTGCAATGGTGAAAAAGGGCCAGCCTCTTCAATACTGTTTGGAGTGTTTTATCTCAAATATCTGAACAAAAACTATATTTCTGTTATAAAAACATACTTCATATTCAGTAAGTATAGGTTTTTTTTTTTCCCCACCCCCAATATGCACAATATGCATCAGTTATGTTAGCAGATATGCAAAGTTTATCTGAGTTAGACAGATTACCATTTCTTGCCTGGCCTTTTAACAAAGTGATGATTACTTATAATAATACTCTAACACTTAAGGTGAGCATACAGATACATTCATTCTATTTTTTTCAAACATAAAAAATGATACTCATCCAGAGGAAGGACAGGTGAACTAAACTGCTACTGAAGCAGTTAGGAAGCAGAATGCCTTTCTTTATAAAGACAGAGAAATATTAGCAGATAATTCTCCAAAGTGGCCCACAGCTGCAATTTCAGTCCCCTTGTTATGCAGTGGCTCAAAGGTACTGAGGTTTGCATTGTCTTTAGGATAAAAATTTAACCCATACCTTCTGAGAATAACAGTGACAGATGCTTGAAAACTAGTATACAGAAATGTATAGACAGAATTTTTTTAATGGCTTGGGAGGGAAGGAAGTGTGACCCTGACAGATACATATGCATTCTCATATTGACAGCGCTCATTTCAATGTCTTTCATCACAACCGATATCTGCCTGTTTCCTCCCCTTTGATGCCTCTTTAGTTACACCTATCTGTTTATTTTGCAGGATCTACTGTGAACTTAATCTAGGAACTGGCCCACCTGAAAACAACTTGCAAATTTGACCAGACCTTCCACAAAATAAGAGTTTTTCAATTCCTTGATTCAGTTCACAGTCTAGCTCCACAGTCAATTGTGTCAAAAAAAAAGAGAGGCAATGAACTATGACTTGAAATGACCAGGGAAAAGTCAGGGGGGATTTTTATTATCTATGAACCAAAAGAAAAGTGAAAAACATGAAAACCAAAGAAAGTGTCATTTAATGTAGGGAGATAAAGACTCAATAAAAACATTACATATCTTCAAATACTGAAAAGGTTGATGGAAATACGAAGACTTTACATCAGTGCTGCTGCTCAATGTGGAACTTCACCCTAAGAATCACTGCAAAATAGGGTCAGAAACAGCCTTAAAACAGCATCTGTTCTATCTCCAGTACCAAAACACATTCTCATTCCTGTAAGATTTTTTTTAACCTACTGTTAGTGATTCAGTGATGGATTTCCACAATCTGCCAACAAATCTAGAAATCTTAAAAAATAATTCTGCCCTCTCCATAAACTCTCCTAAACTCATAATGAAACTCTTTCTAATCTCTACCCTAAATCACCCATTCTGTAATTTGGAAACATTAGTGTTTGCTCCTTGTACCACAGACAGAGAACAGATTACCCTGTTCCTTTTTGCAGTGGCTTTTAAGTATTTGAAAATTTTTGTAATATCCCCCTACTCCCCCACACGCCCCCAGTCTGGATTTCTGACAGAACTTGTTGCTTTCTCTTAGACTCTCTGAAATTATTCTACCTCTTAAAGCAAAACACCCCAAAATGAATGAAGTACTTCAATTTGGTCGTTACCATTGCTGAAGAATAGAAGGGGAAACACACATCTTGCAAACTGTATTCCTTTTTATATCCAACATAAGAATTACCCTTCTAACATCAGAATGATATTTTTTCTTAGCAAATCAGGAAGTAGCCATATGTCCAACTTAGATAAAGGACGTTTATCTGCAAAGAATAACTGAAACATACGGCAAAACAGAAAGTCTTCCTTTTGAAAACAAAGCAATGTTTCAATGTGCAAATAAATTTCATATTCATATAACTGAAGTGAAACACTACAAACGGTATTCATCAGGCTCAACTCTCATTAAGCTTATGATCTGCTATAGTCTCTGGATCCTTTTATTTTTACAGAATTAGTATTTAGCTAGTTGTTCCCCATCCTACCACTGTGTGGTTATTTTTTCCCACCTACATTTGTAATTTTCTATCCTTTCTTGTTGTATTGCATTCTATTTTTTCATAACATGTTTTCAATATGTAAAGGCTATGTTGGATTATCTGCCAATGCAGCTCCACCACACGAAACTTCTTTCACTTGTTTACTTATAAAGCAGACCATTATGGATGTCAATCAAAATCCTGAACAGTACTGGATACAGGACAGATGCATCTAGAACTCCACTATTGATACCTACTTCTGGTTGTGGTTTTCCAACTAGTTTTATTTTTACCCTACCATCAGTTCATCTTGACCGTGTTTCACTGTTAGTTTACGAGAATACCACGTGATACAGCACTGAAAGCTTTATTAAAGTTATGATGTCTAATATTTACTGTTTATCCATCTAACCTGCTGTCGTCTCAGAGAAATACATTAAACTGGTTTTACATCATTTGTTCCTGATAAAACTGTCAAGTTACTCATGTCCTTGATCCCCTCTTGATGTTTGTAGGTAAGCAGTTTGATTATATTGGTCTACTTCTCTCCTTCAAAATTAAACAGGTTCCATTAGCTCTACCTTCTGGTATTAACTACATTCAGCAACTCATTGAGACTGACTACTTCAGCCAAAGCTAATTAAAATCTTCAGCCTTTCCACTTTTTCGAGAACCATAATTCTCTTGGCCTTTTTCTTACAACTACTGTACCAGAGAGATATTTTGCACTTTCTAAATTGTCTCATTAGTTGCATCTCAATTCATGTATTCTGGTTGGGAAAGCATATAATCTTGATTTATAAGAAAACCAAGAACCTATGCTGTTAAAAGAGTTGAGGAAGATTCATTCCTATTCAAAGGCTTTAAACAGGGACTAAACCCAGGAAGAAAAATATGTTGTAAAACAGTCCCCTGAGGGAAAGGATAGGCAGGGCATGTAAGGACCTCCCTAAGGAAAATAAACATATTCTCCAGTAAAATGTGAAAAGGACTCACTTGCAATATTTACGCTAGTAAACAAAATAAGGTCATGGCACAAGCTCAAGCACTAGTGTCTGTCCATACTATTTAACAGTTAACACACTCCTGATCCAGCTTTAGCCTCAAATCAGTACTTTTCCAGAGGGTACCCAGGAGTGTTTGGGAAGTAACATGGACCAGTTACTGTGCCCTAAAGGCAGTATGGGAAAAGGACACACTGTTTTGGAGGAAAGAGAATTTAGTTATATGGAAATAGAATGTGTTGTGCCACATATTCTTGGGGCAACAGAATTGTCCCTGGCTCATTTTATATACCAGTATAGTCACTAACTTCTATCTAATTAATCAGTGGTTTCTTTTATTTTGATTGCCTCAAGTTTTCTGGAACTGAGTTTGTCCCCAGTTTTATACCATTCCCTTCTACTCATCTTTTGCCATTTGACCTAGCTTCTGCTTTCTTTGTGCTTGCTTCTTATATTTGAGGTCAAACAAGAACTTATGATTTATTTGGGCTGTTGCTTTTTACACCATTGCCCTGGCTTTGGCTGGGAGAGAGTTAGTTTTCTTCCTAGTGGCTGGTATGATGCTGTGTTTTGGATTTAGGATGAGAACGATGCTGGTAACTCACTGATGATTTAGTTGCTGCAGGGCAGTGCTCACACAGAGCCAAGGACTTCTCAGCTTCTCGTGCTGCCCTGCCAGCGAGGAGGCTGGGGGTGCACAAGGAGCTGGGAGGGGACAGGACCAGGACAGCTGACCCAGATTGGCCAGAGGGATGTTCCATACCACAGATGTCCCATACCACATGATGTCATGCTGAACAATAAAAAAGCAGTGGGGGGTGTGTGTTGGCCAGAGAGGCTGCCAAGGCCAGAGAGGCTGCCACTGCTCAGGGTCTGGCTGGGCATCAGTCGGTGGGTAGTGAGCAACTGTGCTGTGCATCACTTGTTTTGTATATTCCTTTATCATAATTATTATCATTATTTTCCCTTCTTTTCTGTCCTATTAAACTTTCTTAATCTCAACCCATGAGTTTTACCTTTCTCTTTTCTTTTTTCTTTTTCTCTTCTCTTCTCTCCTCTTTTTTTCTCTTTTCTGATTCTCTCCCCCATCCCACTGCGGGGCAGACAGGAGTGAGCAAACGGCTGTGTGGTGCTTAGCTGCCTGCTAGATTAAACCACGACTACCATATATCCTCTGCATTGGAGGAGTGTGTACTTGCAATCCTAGTTTACTGTATTTAAACTAACACGCATTTCCCTCGAGTCTTTTCTTAGACTTATCTCCTATGAAATATTACATACTGATTTTCAGAGCTGCAGTCTGCTCATTGGGAATCTGATGGATTTATTTCACTGTATGCCTTTCATCAAAAGATATCTTACTATTCAAAATCCTTCACTATCACTAGTGATGGTAGATGATTCTGCTAGTTGCTCATTAGAAGCCCTATATTCTTCATCTTTTGAAGTTAGTCATGTTTAGTAGGCCCTCACCATGATAATCGTCTATGTTCTTGTCCCCTTTAAAAGCTACCCAGAATTTTCACCATGTTTAGCTGGCACTGTATTACAGACTCCAGAGCAAGTGTCCAAAAAACACCACTGAGCCTCTCCTACATCAATTCATATAGTCAGTACAGAAAGTACAATCAGCCTGTTATGAGTTGATACAGCAGAGAATCAGTACAATAATTAAATATATATCTATAAAACAGTGTAGCTTTTTTTGCAAGGGACAAAGATGGGAAAAACAGAGGTCCTGTTTTCTTGGACACTAGAAACAATGCAAATATTTGCTACATATATCTGGAGAAAATGATCTGAAGTGTGAGTTGGAAGAACATTCTTAGGAAACAAGAATTTTACACATGAACAACAGTGAAACAGGAGCACAAAAGTTTGGAATGCACCAACAGATATAAACATGCTTTCTGAAGAAACAGAAAGAAAGGCAGCCTCAGGATGCAAAAGCTAATGAATTCTGTTCATTCAAAATCTAACTTAACTGAAAGCTTCCAGCAGCTTGTATCAGAACATGATAATGCCCTGGAGCTCACTGTAACAGCAAGCTATGAGACAGAGGTTGTATCTCTGGATAAAAGAAAAATAAATTCAAATTAAAATGCAGTGGTATGGGTGCTAAAGAGAAATTGTCTAAATGCAAAAGGTCAGGAATGTAAGGATCAGAGACAACTTAAGAAATCTCCATTGTGGTAGAAACAGCAGGTCTAACTGAGTAACACAGCAAAATACAGGTTTAAAATATTTCCAGTATAAAAGAAACATAAAAACACATTATATGTGTATAATAATGTATATTGGAGAAGTTGGAGGAGAATTTCCCTAAATAAAAAAGTAGTTTCAAAACCGTAAGCAAAAAACAGTTAGAATAGGAAGGAAAAAAAAAAAAAAAAGAAAAGAAAAGAGAAGGAAGGGACTCTGATCCATATAACCCATTAACCTCGCAATTAACCGTATGTTGCCTCCTTGTAGCATAAGCTCTTCAGCACAGAGATCTCTGTCTCTGCATGTCTACAAAATTCATAAACTACATCAGTCAATTACACTTTCATGTGCTTAAAGTGGTCGTAACTGCCATGATGGAATCCTGCGGCACCTGAACTGGAAAAATTACTGGTTTTAAAGGTGCAGTTATTTTCCATTACAGATCTGCCAAAATGACTGGCCTAGAATTGAATTACTTTACAGTAGTGTCATATTCCCTGCAAGCTGACAGATGTCTATCCTTCACTACATGCTAACTAGTACTAATTATAGCATTGCTTAATATTCACTTTTTTAGTGTATTATTAAAAAAGACTCACAAAACTCGGAGGTCTTATCTCATTTCTCAGTCAAGACTCTGCAGAGATAGTGATACTCAACCACCGAGATAATGATGAAAACAAAACATTTTGCAATACATTTACTAACATTAGAAAGCACCATAGATAGGTAAAATCATTCCCACCCATTAAAGTGTAAAAGAAAACACAAAAAAAATAGAGGCTGTATTTTTTTTTCTGGATGTGCCAGTGAAAGTAGTCAGTGTAATTCATGCTGAAGGCAGTAAACTGACCATATGATTTATTTTTTTCTCTCAGAACCTGAAGTTATTGTAGAATTTGATAGAGGTGGCAAAAACATTCAGAAAGTGCCTATTAGTGTGATTTAAAATACATTACAAGTTACTCAGACACTAACAAGGTCAAATTGAATTTTACAGTCTGAAACTGCTACATACTAGTTACAATGGCAACTTCCATCCTTCTAAATCAAACTACCTACCAACATTCCTGGGCACTGGAACCTGGTTGCCCATACTGATAAATTGCTGGAATGGTCCCTGCCCCAGATTTAGTTCAAGTTAACAGGTACCCTCCCAAACAACTGCTGGGTACAGATCTGGAGCTGCATAAGCAACTGGTCCCAGTAGGTGGTCTGCATGCAACCACAACATTTTGGAGGGCAAGACAATTTAAAAGTATGGACATAGAGTATTTAATATCAGTTGGCCTCCATGCCAATCTCCCTGTCACATTTAATTTGCTAAAAAATATGCAACCATAACAACTGCCTGGTAGAAAGGAATGCCAAAACGAAATGTTTTAATATGTATAGGAATCCAACTGGTATTGTACTTGAAGTATATTTAAGAAAGAAAAAAAATATATATATATTTAAGTATACACTACTACTAGTAAGCTGTAAGTGGTGTTTTATGCAACATCAAACCTGCAGATGCTAATAAAGTATGATAACCTACAAGACATGATAACTGCCAGTTATTTTATGTTTCAGCAATGTAACGTACCCAGCTGACCAAATGGCTATTTGGCAAAACTAAGCTAAGCAATGAGAGGGCAGGGGAGAAAACTGCATGTCTTAAGAGTGTCAGTGTTTGCCTTTGTTTTCCCCCAGCCCCCATAGGCTCAAGCAAAGTCTCTTCAATTCTAAAGCTGCGGAGGTGGGGTGGAGAGGAAGCAACTCTTCCTTGAGCCTAATGTTCATTACTGCTTTTGCCATATTTTCTGCATGCTAAAGGAATGGGATTAAGGGAATACCCTCAGAGTAGATAGTACTCTAATAAGATTGAACTAATCTGATTACAGAATGAGCTGTGCAGAAGATGCACATAGTGAATACAGTATGCATGCAAACATGCACATATGTGCATATCATAAGAAAAGCTTTGCATCAGAATACTTTTAATATCATTTACAATTTAAGGATCACTGACAGCCTAATCTATTACTATTACATCCTTATAAACACGTACTTTTCAATAGTAAATTGCGCGAAATGTTAAAAGGAGCTGAGCTATCCTCAGCTTCTTTCTAAATCATTCCAAGCATTAATACAATTTCCAAGGAAAGAATTGATAATACTTATTTACATTTATCTCATGAAAATCTGATGAATTTCTTTCAGATGAAAAATATGCTTTCCAGAATAGTCTACTTATCAACAATGCACCCTGTTAGGCTATTAAATAAAATAACAGGAAAGTCTGTGGCAAATGCTAAATGTGTAAAACATGCAAAGGTGTCAGTCAGCATATTAACAGCCGCAGTGTCAAGATAATTGGTATCTGGACTTCTTTACCTGCATCATTGTACCTCTAAGAGATGAGTTTTATCATATTTTGTATGATTTTTATGAACTTTATGATTTATTAAGGAATTCAGAAGTTCTTCTTTTGTTCTAGCTTAACAGCAAAGGTAAAATTGCAGGCAGTCTCAAATGACACTTGTAAATGATGATACCACAAAAGACAACAAAAGTCAAGGAATTGAAAGAAATTTTGTTTGCCTTTTGACATTAGCAGAGCTGGTGACTTTTAAAGAATCCCAGCCACACGTATTAGCTGATGTGTGTTAGACAACGTGTCATTTAACACGTATTAGCTAATTACAATGAACACCAGGCAGCTTTGGTTTCAGTAAGATTACTTAAAAGGTTAAAGACACATACACTCTTAAATGTCTGTCTCAGTGAAGCAGAAACTTTCCCAAAAGACATCTTTATTTGGATAAAAATACCAATTCAAACTCTTACAAAATATAAATACTGGGCTGAGAGTGATTTACAGTTTTAGTCATTTCTTATTTCAGCCAGAAAACATGGAAATATAAAAGTGCTTTTAAAATTATTAAAGCAGAGTCTAATCTAGATTGTGCACTAGAAATCTGAACTGTTTTACCATGTTGAAATAGAACAGCATCCAGAAAGATTATAAATCCAAGATCTTGAGAGACGTTCAACTCAAATGGCAAATAAAAAAATAAAAAAGGAAGTTTTGATTTTGGTTATTCATTGTACCTTTCTCATTTGTAGTCTTTATTTTTATATTTTATTTGGGTGTTCAATCGTCCATAAACTTAGAGTATCTTAACACAACCAGCATTAGCATAATCATGCACATTATATGTACAGGGCTGTCAAAATAAAAACGAAAAGAAAAACAAGAATTTTTTTGTTTTGTGTGAATATGGGAATTGGAGGAAGTTAGGTTACAGTTTCTACCTCAGTGAGCAACTGTCGCTAAGGGACAACTAATTACAGATAATTTAGTCCAGAGCAAAAGCTGGTTTTACCATCTGGCCTAGTGTAGGTCAAGCAGCTGGCAGTTCGTGTAAGCAACCTAGACTGAACCCAAAAGGTAGCAAGACAATAAGAAGAGTAGCTGCCATAGCAATTTATGACTTCTTAAACAAGACAGAAGGAGAAAAAAAAAACATAATAGCTGAGAGAAGTAAAACAATTGCTGAATTAAGTGAAAACACCACAAACAAGTAACTGGAAAAATTATAGAAGGTGACCAGAACAAACAACCTGTGAATACTCAGAACAAAGAAAAGCTGGGTCTACTTCTGAATCACCTCTTTCCCAAGGTCTCAAGACTCCCAGACTTTTAGGGAACAGATGTAAGATCTCGTTAACAGGGTTTATACCTCACTGGTTAGTTTTGCATAGTCGTATATGCAGCCAGTAAATCTTGTCTGTTATGTTATGGACTGCCCTTAGGTCACTGGCTTTTCAGCTACCCAATATCCAGAGTGACAGTTTGGACAATGGATTTGACATCCATGGGTGGGTTCAAAGGTTGAGCGAACCAAAATAAACTTTTTGGACTGAAGGATGGCAATCTTCCAGCTCTCACTAATTTCAAGAACCCTGTTTAATTGGGCCTATAAAGCCATTCTGTCTGTATCATGTCTAATATCCTACTTCCTTCAAAAATAACTCCATTTGTCTAGGATGGAATGATCAAGAAACAGAACACCAATTAACATGAGTTCTTCCAACAAAATTTTCAGTACATAACAGTTTTCATTTACATTTGATTCTTAGGATTAGATGGTATGTTCTTTCGGAAAAGAAACTTGAGATATGATCTTGATACCTAAAAAATAGTCAGCTACAATCATCCAACCTTTTCGCAGACATTAATAAGCCATTAGCAGTTATTGATAATAACTCCAGTGTTTACAGGCAATCATCTTCTCATGAACAGACACAGCAGTTTACATTTTAATTCCAATCAATCATGAAACGATTTAATTAAAATTAAATGTTGAACTCTAAAGTTCTACTTAAACTCAGAGTCCTCTCCTCTCGACTTAATTTTCCATATGATGAGCTCACTTCTCTGAGCAGAACTTAGCTTATGAAAATATGTACACATTGGGTATAGAAGAAAGAACTAGGACCTGAAAAGCAGACCCCATGATGTAAAAATCTCACAGATAGAAGAATCTGGGATGCCATGACCTCTAAGTTGCAAGGACTTGATAGCTCTGAGCCATAATTAAGCAGGATTGTTTGTAGCTGTTGGGATCAACCCCTGACTTCCCTCCCCAATCCCCAACACTTTTCTGTCACCGTCCAAGCATTTCTAACTGCGACTGATTTAGAACTGGGAATTCACATACACTAAATTGTCTACTCCCATCCTCCAACACTCCCAATAGGTCTGTGGCCTTATCCTCCCCTTCATCCCCACACAGAACTTCCTGATGTTCAAATACCTACTTTCATCAATTCTCATTTTAATTGCTGGAAACGCAGTAGCACTGCAATTGAAGATGAGAGAAATAGAGAGGAAAACTTATTTTCTGCGTTCGTAACTACAGTCTCTGCACAACAAAGACATGAAAGCAGAAAGGTTTTGTACTGGGTTTACATGGTAAAGGTTTGGTAGCAGGGGGGCCACAGGGGTGGCTTCTGTGAGAAGATTCCAGAAGCTGCCCCATGTCAGATAAGAGCCAACTCCAGCCGGCTCCAAAAGGGACCCGCCGCTGGCCAGACCTGAGCCATGAGCGATGTTGGTTGTGCCTCTGGGAGAGCAGATTGAAGAAAGGGAAAAAACTGCTGCGCAACAGCAGCTGGGAGAGAGAGGAGTGAGGAGCAGCCCTGCAGACACCAAGGTCAGTGAAGGAGGAGGGCAGGAGGTGCTCCAGGCGCCGGAGCAGAAGTTCCCCTGCAGCCCGTGGTGAGGCCCATGGTGGAGCAGGCTGTCCCCCTGCAGCCCATGGGGTACCACATGGAGCAGATCTCCACGCTGCAGCCCATGGAGGAGCCCACGGAGGAGCAGGTGGATGTGGCCTGAAGGAGGCTGCAGCCCATGGAGAGCCCCCGCAGGAGCAGGCTCCGGGCCGGACCTGTAGCCCGTGGAGAGGAGCCCACGCAGGAGCAGGTGATCCGGTGGGAGCTGCCACCCGTGGGGGACCCGTGCTGGAGCAGTTTGCTCCTGAAGGATGGACCCCGTGGTACAGACCCATATTGGAGCTGCTCTTGGAGAGCTGCAGCCTGTGAGAAGCCCATGCAGGACCCGTTCGGGAAGGACGGCATCCCGTGGGAGGGACCCCACGCTGGAGCAGGGGTAGAGAGTGACCACCAAGGAGCGGCGGAGACGCAGCGATATGGGCTGACCGCAGCCCCCATTCCCCGTTCCCCTGCGCCGCTCGGGGGGAGGAGGTAGAAGAGGGTGGATGGGGGGAAGGTGTTTTTAGTTTGCTTTTAGTTTCTCACTGCTCTAGTCTGCTAGTGATAGTAATAAATTATATTACTCTCCCTATGTTGAGTCGGTTTTGCCCGTGACAGTAATTAGTGAGCAACCTCCTTGTCCTTATCTCAACCCTTGAGCCCTTGTCCATCATATTTTCTCCCCCTGTTCCTTTGAGGAGGGGGAGCGAGAGAGCAGTTGTGGTGGAGTTCGGCTGTTTAGCTGGGTAAAACCACCACAGGTGCAGGAATGCATCTTGTCACAGCAGATTTCAACCAACTCGTTAATACTCTTCATATATTTCTGATTATGCAAAGAAATCAACACTGCATCCATGTATCTCTTTAAATGCTTCATTTCAATATGTTGTTTAATTACCAAACCAATACAAAGTGTACTTGTTCTGAGGAAAAAAAAAATCAATCAAAAGAATTTAAATGAAGCAGAAAGAACTGGCACACGTTGGAGTTTCTCTTCAGCCCTAGAAAAGGACTACTCACCTTTCTTTCCCATTTCTCCTTATTTTTTTGGTTCTGGTTAACCAATCCATCAGATTTCTCTCATAACTGACTATAATACAGATGTTTTTCATGAATTAGATAACATGCATGTGGTTTCTGGATAGATAAAAAGTAGAATCAGTTTGAACCAGCTCTAACTCACTAGTATCATTGCAACCAAATTTCCTGTTTAAGTTATAGAGTGCGACCACTGCTGAATCCAGAAATTACAGTGCAAAAGGCTACAGCAAAATGAACAACACTATATATACGGTTTTGTTTTTGCCGACTAAAGCCTCATCTAGTCTAAAAATTTGTTACAGTAAAAACATTGCTTCTGCACAGTCTCTATGACCATCAATAGGGCCCAGAGATAGTACCAGAAATGAAAGACATGTACGTCATCTTTGATACCTGAAGATCATTTTGTAGGACAATGGTTAGATAGTCACTGCTACCTAACTTCATAGTCTTCTCTATTTTGATAACACAGTTGTTAAGCTTGAATTAGAAATTACACATGTACAACTAAAAGCAAATTAGATGCAAAAAACCTTGCTCAACCAAAAGCCTATGCACAGACCTGTCACTGGATGTAAAGCCTATATTCTCCACCAAATGCAGAAAAGAAGTACTTCTTCGCAATGGTAACTAACATTTCTAACTTACTGTTAACCTACTGAAGTCATGCAAAAAAAGAAACAGATGGGATAGCATACAAAAGAATACCTTCACATTTAAGGATTCCACAGAGGAATCCTCCAGTAGACAACACCAATGGAAGACAAGTGGAAAAAAAGAAATATAAAATATAAAAGGAATTTTCCATGTCAACTGGCAGTCTGTGGGAAAGAACTGTTTTAATTTTTCCATGGTTGTGATCAGAAATATTTACTTCTTTGCTGACATTTACAGAGTTTAATATGCAAACATAAAAATCTTCCAAAAAAGCAATGGAAACTGTTTAACAATCGCATTCTTTCAGAAATAAAATGCACCGTTAGACATCATAATCACAGGAAAAATATTTCCATTGAGTTTTAGTTATCTCTTACAGTTTTTGTAATTGTAGTGATCAGCTTGGAGTCTGAAATCTCCTACTTACCTATATAATACATAAAAAGCTGACATCATTGAGTGAAGGTTTTCTACCTTTACTTTTTCTTGAAAGGACCAAGTCATTTGGAAGGAAATACCCAAGAGTAAATTAAAATAATGTGCTCAACAAAATACTGTAAGCCTAAGTAGATGATGACTAAGCATTCTAAATGTTTCTCTTTCTCTTTCCTTATTTTCTTTCTCTCAGTTCTTTCTTTAATCTTTCCATTTTTATAATGTTTCAGTAAGAATCATTAGAAACACTTGAGGAAGACGTTAAGGAGCCCTTGTAACTGCAGCAACTCAGACACAGTGATTTTACCTTAGACCTAAAAATTCCATGTTTAGAATAATATCACTATCTATTATGCTTTATTTAATAGGAAAAAATTATATTGAACTCTTTTTAAACCTACTAGAGATAGTTATTTTTTGTATGTAGTTCCACATGTATTCATTCAGTTTTCATACGCATGGTTAGCCAGTTTACAGCAAAATTTAATAAGAGGTAAACAAAAGCAAATACATGTATTAACTCTTAATTATAGTTAACTTCATTCTAAGCTCACATAATTGAAAACTACTGAATTAAATTCATGCCAATGAAAAAGCTCAATATTAATATAAACACTGTTATTTCAGGTGCACCTTGTTAGTGTCCTTTATTCATAAGACCTAATTACAATATCATTCCACTTAAATTACCTAAAAACAGAAGATGAAAATATAGGCATTCAGAATGGATACAGAATCTCTGAAATCACACTTGAAATAAGAATTCAGGTAAGTTAAGATACAGGTATACATTCTGGCAGCAGAATAAGAAAGTACAAATTACGCCCAAATGAACTTCAACTATTCTATTTAGTAAAGAGCAGCTGTATTAAATCCGGAGGTGACAGTTCACTTTATGTGTGGAACAAATGACTAGTTTGACAGCCCTGAAAGGGTGAGGGTCTTGCTTCCTCACTTTTTCTCTGTTCCTCTCACTTTTGATTCAGTTCCTTCCCTCCCACCCTCAGTAACAGAGTTTCCCCACCCTGCCTCACTGTCCAGGAGATGCAGCATCCATGTGATCTCAAGATTAAACATTTAATGAGTTAAACACCTTCTGTTTTTCCCAAGTTACTTTCCTGACATTTTAGTGAGCTGGCTCATGTGATCAAATAAATGCCAGCTGGTACAAGGCAAGCAACAGACGTATGAGGCCAGAACTGGGGAAAGAAAAACAGGATAGGGGAGGTCCTATTCCGCACTGGAGAGTTGTCAATGTGCCTACACCTATTTCATGTAACCATGTCTTGTATAGCATGTTTTCAAGAGGAAGTACACTGTTCATTCATTTAACTTGTAGTCTGTATCAAAGTTTCATGATCTATTAATATCTGTGGGGAAAGAGAAAAGAAGGCAAAAGAATTTCCACTCAATAAACATAAAAAACATGAATCTGAAGACTTAGCAAACCCTGTAGTTGAAGTAATCCTGAAAGTACTACAGGCAACTGGAGCTCAACAAAACACAATCAACTCTATGAAGTAAAAAACAAGCTAGAAAGGTCACTGTAACTTGCCCATCTTGGAACAAGGAAGTAATGTTCCCTCTTAAATGAGTTTGACTGAGCTGAACTTTGAGCAGATTGTGTGCTCTCTAAGAGATAATACTTTCAGAATGACACATCAGGACTCACCTCACTTTAACCAGATGCCTATAGATGAGCTTGTAGCTGACCTTTATAGGTGTCCCTATACAGTCACTAAAGGGAAACAGGCTGTTACAGAATGTGATTCATCTTACTTGTTCTTTAGATATATATTGAAGGATGAGACAGATTTGTCTGAGAAGTACCTGTTTCTTCACTGACTACTCTAACAGGGAGTCTACACAGGCTATTGTTAAGTATCCACATTTAGAAGAACTGCAGTCACAGTAACACATGGGAAGGAGTTGAAAGACAAACAGCAAAAAAATCAGAAAAAAATACAGAAAGATAGTAACTAAGCCTCATCATTACAGACAACCACAAACACTCTCTAAGGGTCTATTTTTGGAGACTGAAGATGTCACTCGTGTCCAGGTACAATACGCAGCCCTCTTTCACGAGATCCCACTCTGCCCCCCGACCAGCATAAACATAATGTGAAAATCCTCTTCCTCTTGATGAACTCAGGACTTGAAGTCTGAATGAGATATGGGATTAGACTTTCTTTTAATAAAATAATGAGAGATGGAGGATGGATAAGAAAAGTATACAAGGCCAATGCACTTTTTATGGTTTATGTGAAAATCTTAAAAGAACACAGAAGACAGAAAGGGAAGTTCAAATGAAAATTAAAGAAATCACTGCTAGGCAATATTGCCTTATAAAATCATTTAACTATCCTTCAGTCTCCCACTTACATCATATTCTATTGTTGATTATACTCAATGGGATCTTAATATGAGTATTAAGGTCTCTACGAAAACAAAAACATTATGAATATCTACAGAACATCTACCCTATGTGCCCAATTGAAAGAAACCTTATTTTTGCTGTCAATTTTTATTAATAATTTTTGGCAACTTTCATATTCTGTTCAATTTTACTTCTCTAATCAAGTTCATAACCCGGTATGTAGAATGCACATTCCTGGGGGTAAAAGCGCAGCCCTGTTCTCTATGATTTGAAGGCTGGGGAAAAGACGAGATGGACTACAATTAGTCCTAATGGGTTTAGAAGGAGAAGGAACTCGGTGAGCATGGAGGGCAGAACAGAACCAGTCAGAAAGTTCACGTCTACTAATATTTACTAATTGTAACCAAATAAAACAAATTCTAACATCAGGCATACAATATACTGAAGTAAGCTTTTATAATCTGTAAAAACAATCAACATTTTTTCCTCTAATCATAGTATTTAAGATTTTCACTGACAAAAAAATCATTTAATATTAATAATTCAGCTGGTTATAGTAAAATAGCATCTATGATATCTTTTATAAATTAAATATTACTTCAGCTATTAATCCATTTAATATTCTTAAAATCATCTCACTGATGTGTAGAAAGAAATACTCACAGCTTGAAGTTTAACTTCCTTTGTCAATCAGGCCAAGTTGGGTGACATACGTATCTATGAAAAGAAAAAAATCAGGGATGAGGGGAGGAGAGAGGAGAGAAAAACTTAGAATTTTAATTCCAAGGAGTGACTGGAACAATGTTTTTGTTTTCAATAATTTCTGATAATTACTTTGCTTTAGACAAGAACACTGATTTTCACTTCCTAGTATGAAATCTGCATGTAGAAACTTTAAAAAGAAAAAAATCACAATTTGCTTACTAAACATAGGCTAAAATTTTCTGTGAAAGATGGACAAATTGAAGATGCTGGCAGACTCTCTTAATTTTGCTTCCTGAAGTGCTTTAGAACAGAAATGATGGCTTTTTAATTACGGTAATGACATATAGACTTTTTGAATATGTGTAATTACATAAATTCTGTTTTTCACATAAGCAAAGGCTATTGCATTGTAATTGGACACATTTTTAACAAAAGTTTGCGTCAATCTTTTAGACTTCACATTTAATTCTTTCTAACTCTATCAAGATCTACTGCCTTGTACATATGTTTTCTTTCATTATGAAACAGACCACAAAACAAAACCAAAAATCCTTCTCTTAACGCCTTTACCTTCCCACTCAAACAAAGAAACCAAAGCAAAATAATTTCCGGAAGGCTGTAATCAAGCCAAAGTATGCTATATAAAAGGAAACTTTCTGCATGAATGTAATGGAAACGGGGACTTTTATGGGGACTTTCATTCATCCAGCACCATGTTAAAATCTAAGTGGTCTTTCCCAGATGCTCTGAGTTTAAAATAATAATTTAGTGACTGTGTGGTTATCGTTATTTGAGATCTAAAGTACTGTTAAGCATGCTAAATAAGACTGAGCCTCAAAATTACCGTACCCTTTCATACAAACAGTATGACACTCTCAGACAAGAAATGACTGCTACAATATCTAGAAAATCAGTGGATGATAAAAGTAGGAAATTAATAAATATTTATGAAAAAAAAAAAATCCTGCATTTGCCTCTAAGTTTTTATGCAGACCTTTCATTATTCAATATTGGAAAACCTATTCTTTCATACTCCCCTCAGTTGCTTGAAAGTGTAGAACAGTGACTCAAGGTACCAGGAAAAAACATAGAAACATGTATGATCTATTGCACAATTACATTTTTTAGTGGACCTACAATAACAAATTCATTTGTCCCTACTATGCATGATGAAAATTGCAGCCTCCTCCTCCAAAACACACATTGGTCTATAAAAATTTCATACTTCATACCAATGTGGTTCTCCAGTCAAACTTTGTAATTCTGATCTTACTGCTTCCCTTCAGTTTTTGTGTTTGCTTTTCTTTTTAATCTTACAGCAGTCAAATATGGGGTAATTTTGTCTCAGGTATACTCCTCAATTTTAAGACATTAATACCTTACAGCTTACACTACACTTGTGGATGTGAAGTACAAGTAAAGCATCTAAGAGTAAAAGAAAATATTTAACTGAATTGTTTTGTAGATATGAAAGAATTCAGTTTATTGGTTAGTTAACGGTAAAGTCCCATTTAAACAGGGTATGGAATATCAAAAAATACTACTAAATGTATGAAAACACATGAATAAAAAAAAGCAAAATGGGAAAAACAAGAGTGACTGGTTTTAAATTAGGTTAATAGCATACTACACATAAAAAACTTGGAGGAAGAAAAATAGTAAGTGGAATGCTGTAGTTCAGTATACAAAATAGGAAAAACAGTTGTTTGCTCCAACAGACGAGTAGGTTTAAATGCTGAAATAGCCTAATTAAATCAGATAAACCAGTTCACTGTATTAATAACGAAAATAGGATCAGGATTGGGATTCTACACCCAAACAGGAAAGCACAGGATTTTAAAGACTGTAACGCTGAGAGTGGGACTAGGACGATGACAGTGACTGTGACATACTGTGGGAGACCAGGAAATCTGAGAACAAGAAGCAAACAATAATGTAAACCTGGTAAATTCCACAGGGGTGCATTGCTGAGGCAAAAATATTCTAATGGATTATTTCAGTGAATCCAGTCAGAAAAGCCACAAGAGAAGAAAAAACTCTTGAGTTAGTCCTCCACAATGTACAGGATGTGATTCAGAATGATATTGCTAAGGAAATAATCTGTAACTGTGTTTACCATATCCTTCATTTCATGGGCACCATAAGCAAAACAAACAATGACAACAACAAATCAACCCAACAATACCAACAAAACAAACAAAACAAAACAAAATCCCCACCACCACCACCAACAAACAAAAACAACAACAAAAACAACCAATCTAGGGCTGAATTTCAAACAAGGCAATTAAATTTAAATGAGGGGGCTTATTAAAAAGAAATCAAAAGGGAAATTCTAGGTATTATCTGCTTGCAAGTGCCACGAAGACTTCAATGGCACAACATGAGGTTTTCAGTAAACATAGGAGCTTTCTGATAGGGAATATCCTGGAAAACCTGTTGCAAAAGTATGTGACAATAACAAAATGAACTGTAACAAATTGCCAAAACTAAATGAAAAATACTAAATAGTTCTGAAGGAACACACTGCCAAAGTAACTGAATTATCAGTGTAGAAATGCAACCTCAATTCTAGTGTTTTCCAAAGCAGCTCATTAGTGTATGTGCTTGGGTTCCCCTTCTTTTGCCCTGAATGTAAGCTAAGTACTAGTTTTGTTTCCCACTCATTTGCAGTTTGACAACATTGCAAATAAATTCAGCTCACTGTGGGAAAAACTTCAGAACAGAACAGCCACAGCAACAAAAGAGAAGTGCACATCAATACCAACAGACAATTTTATGAAAATAATGATTCTTGCAGTATCTTAGAAAAATAACACATCATATAACAAACAAAACAAACAAACAAACAAACAAACAACAACAACAAAAAAACCCCCACAGAATCCAAGGCATCCTGAGATTTAGTTATTCCACTCTCTCACAGCTATTGCTATTACTTCACAGTGAATAAATTTTGTGCCTAAATAATCTGTGTACATTAAAATCAATTCAACAGCATTGCATTTTTCTTTTTGCATCCATATCAAGATTTGAATTGTAACACCCATCACTGTATTTCCAGGAGGAAGCTCAGACAACTTCACAAGTAGCTTATAGGTAATCCACAGAATGGAACACAAGGAACTGAACAGAGATAAGGACAAACAAGAATGAAAGAAAGAAGAATAAAGATGAGATTCATGAGAGGATGAGAGGAAACAAAATTAACTCTCACAAAGAAAATCATGTGTATGGTTACAGGATACCTGAGTAAAGATCAAAAAATGGAGTGCCAACTTTGTTCACAAACTCCAAAACAGTACAGTGGACCTATTCTAGGTCACAGAAATGGACAAGTTGAAAATACAAATATTTTGTAATTGAGCAAAGGAATGGGATAAACATGACAAGTATATTTGCACAAAGAATATAGATGTATTCTTTAAAGAAGCCAACATGAAGTAACAATAATAAATACTAAATTTGTAAGAAAAGATTATTTTATTAAATATCCCTGGGTTTCATACATGAGAAAGCAGAATGTTTTTCATTTAAATATCTTCCATAAATAGGCATGCTTTTTTGTAAGTCTGTTTTTAAGCCCAAGAACAATTTAGCTGCACTGACTAAAAGTGATTTGTGCTGATTCAAAACAGTTGAAAGTCCAGAGGAATAAAGTTAAGATATCCTCTCAATATCCAGTCGGCCAGCTAATGTTTGAAGTCGCATAGCAATATGATGCTTAATTGGGTGTAAGTAGTCTATTAACTTTGGAACTTTGGAAGGAAGGAAGTGTCTGTGTACCAGAAAGTAATTGGGAAAGCCCATACTTCCAGCAGATGACCTGTTTTCTAAAAGTGTGTCTCTAAAGACTACAAGGCTGATTCCTAATTTTAGCATCTTAGGGCAAATGCTTTCAGGCTGGAGTTCACCACATATAGAAGAAGAGCTGGAGGAAACTCCTTGAGGACCCCCCAGCCCCAACTTCCTCTGGCTGGTGCAAAATCAGTGCCACTGGAGAAATATACTACTAGTGGAATTATGATATGTGAGGCCATTCATCAATATTATTCCCAAATGGCAGAAAAATCCCAGGTGTCTGCTGTCATCAGGGAATTCTTAGTACATGGCTTGTATTACACTACAGGTGCGAAGCACTACAGGTGGTTACGTATCTCCATCTAATGTTCAGATATATTTCAAATGAAGAATATTATTCTGTTATAATGCAGACCTCTGTCAATTATAAAAGCTACCATGCCATTACAGCAAATACACAGCACAGAAGTACTTTCCAACTTCTTTCCTCAAGAACAGTATACCTACTCAGCAAAATCTGATGATAGTCCAGAACCATCAGTAAAAATGCTGATGGATCAAACACTGCAGCAGCAATAATACTCCCAGTTAGAAAAAAAGCAATGAAAGTCAAAATATTGAAGGGAGAAAACTTCAGCACAACTGCAAATTTTATACTCAATGATCCTGGTACACTCGTTCTTCCTTTAATAGCAGAGGTTTTAATCATATCCTCTCAAAACCCAAGGAAGTATGACATTCAAAAACAGGACCACTAACCAGAAAAGTCTTTCCAATTCCATTTCTTCAGATATGGAATTCTGATTCTAAATAACGTTCAGTAAAATTTGGTCCTGTATTTATCAGACTCCAGATGAACTGCGAATTATCACTAAAGAATCCAATTATGAAGGGTTAGTAAATCAATATGATCAATAGATAGTTTATGCTTAAAGTAAAAACCACCAAAACCCAATGAAGAGATTTCACAGGGACATAGGCACTACCTAAGAATTATAAGAACAGGAACCAATGTCTTGAATACCAAAGAATTACAGATATTGAA
>VXAL01006772.1:0-30115 GCA_013399475.1 Chauna torquata | reverse complement strand
GGAAAGTGTTAAAATAGATGGCTGTGCTTTGTTATACTTCTGTAGCAATCTTCAGGTGTTTGTTTTCAGGTTTCATGCACTGCTCACTGTTTAATGAGGTGTTTTTTATAGTCCAGAAATAGATTGCTCTAGTGCCAGAGCTCTGCTGTAGTATCAGGTATTATTTTCAGATTATAAAGTATGACTTCAGAACTGTGTTAGCCAAGTACTGACATTTCAGAATCTCAGGCAAGCGTGTAGTCTTCTCATGTCATTAGCGTTTACAGGACAGCATTGTTCAGTGAAATTACAGGTCTTGGTAGCAACTTGTTTGTCCAGTAATGCTTTAGGATTCATAATGGTTATAACTGGGAGAT
This sequence comes from Chauna torquata, assembly GCA_013399475.1. Classification (NCBI taxonomy): domain Eukaryota; kingdom Metazoa; phylum Chordata; class Aves; order Anseriformes; family Anhimidae; genus Chauna; species Chauna torquata. The sequence goes on along the minus strand of VXAL01006772.1, from coordinate 29,759 downwards.
GAGATTTGTCTGCCATGTCTTTAGGTGTCTACATTGGAGTTGTTCACCTTAAGCCCTATAGTCTAAAAGAAACTGGTGTCTTCACTGTAGTGTCTACAATATAGATAGTTAACAAAAATGCCTTTTTTTTTTAAATAGGAAAAGGCAAATCAAGTTAACTGCATACATTGCATGCTGCTGTTAGTGCTGAGTTCTTTAAAAAAAAAAAAAAAGCAACTTCATGGAAATATATAACTAATTGGATAGCTTGGAAATGAATGACAGGATGACCAGAGAAAACTGCTTTATCTTTTTAATCCAATACAAAAACAAAATATTTGTAAACAACCTGTGGAAAGAAAACAAGTAGTATTTCAGATCTCAGTTGGAGTGTTTATCTGTAAAGAGAAGTATCTTGGAGAACATCACTGAAATAGCAAGTGGTTTGATAGGAAATTCAGCATACCAATTTTTACTTATATTAGGAATTTAGAATTATGGGAATTCCTTGCTGTGAACATTTTGTGAAAACAAAATCATGGAACACAATCTCAGCAATCATAAATTGAAGTTGTCACTAATCTTCTGTGTCTTTTTTTTTTTGAAGGGCTCTTGTTTAGAAACTTCCAAAAGCTTCTGTATTGCTTAAAAATAGCGGGAGTTCTTCAGGAGTTACTTTCTTTAAAGAATGTTCTTTTTAAAATGGATACAAATTGCCTAAATTTATTCAGGAGCAGGATTTTGTGATTTGTTTGGATAATCCCTCTTGGAACAGAAATGAGAAATGTCAGGAAAAAAAATCCCTTGGTTTTATTGCTTTCTGGGAGAGGTGTATTCTTTTGATTTAGACTATATCTTTTCATTTTTGGATAATTTTTGGTTTATCTTCATTATGAGATCATTTCAGTAATTTTTGACCTAGTTGCTTTCTGGAGCATTAAAGTTAAACCAACACAGTGGGAATTGGTTATATTTTTGCAGAATGATTTTTCTGTTATTATGAACAACCATTATGTTTATTATAGCTGAAGATCATTATTAACTGTAATAAACCTCATGCATTTGACAATACTTTGTAGTCAGTTTCATTATTTTGCTTGAAGGAGCTTTAAACTTAAGGTAAAGCCTTTTTATTCTGTTGTGCTGAGCACAGCGAAATCTTATCTGTTGCTTGAAGGCAGTATGATAATGCAAATCATATTTCTGCATTTCTGTGGACTTTACATGTAACAATGGGGAGAGAAATACTGAAATCTAAGAAGCTGTTATAGAAGCACACAGATTTGCAGGGAGACTCGGGAGCAGGTTTGATGTAGTTGGTTTGAATTCCCTTTTTTCCTTATTGAAATATTCAGCAAGCAAGCAAACTTTTAATGTATTGAAAATATTTTTTTATGGTATGAAGAAAGCAGGAAAGCAGTATTGCTCTAATCTGTTTTTAAAGGTGTGATCTTTATCTTTTTCTTTTTTCTGTTTTTTTTTTGCTTTTGTCGTTTAGGTCTCTGGCAAGTGTAATTGACAGTGCAGAAAAAGGCCTGTCCTCGGCTGAAAATTTAAAAGGTTTTATTGAGATAATAATTCCATTACTGATTGAGTGCTGGATTGAAGCATCTCCTGCACAATCAGCTCCCATTCTTGGAAATCTTTTGGAATCAGATTCTCAGCAGCTTATGCAGCAAGTGCTTAGTATAATACACTTATTGTGGAAGCTCACAAAGCGACATGATGAAACATACAAAATGGTAAGGGAGAAGTGATCCGTGGCATAATAATGAGAGTTCATTTTGTTTTGATCAGAAACCAGTGAGTTGGTGATTGGAAGTAGTAAAAGTATTTTACTAAGAGAAAAAGCCTAGGGTTTGAGCAAAATTTGAGTTTGGATTTTGTCAAGTCTTTTACTCTGGAAAGGAATCTGTTGAACTGGGCAATGAGTTCACCAGTAGCCTCCAGGAATCCTTCCTGACAGACTGTAGCATGAAAGCTTTTGAGACTGAAAGTCATACTGGAGAAGAGAAGCATTGTCTCCCAGAACCTCCGGAATATAAATTTGGTGAAAGTGTGGTGTGGAGGTGTTCCTTTCTTGTTTTTGCATGTTGAAAGGTTTCACACATTGGGGTAATGGAGGGAAAAACAAACCCTAAACCCCTGGAACGGTGAGGGGCAAGGGTTGTATGAAATCCTGTAACTGCTTGGTAGAACCTGCACTGCTGTGTCACGATTGGTAGTATCACCTGTGACAGTGAATTAAAACCTCAATAAGAATTTTGGAAAACATACTTGAGGATTTTTGCCCTGATTGTTCTGTCTGTCTTTTATTTTGATAAATGGATTACCTTTCTTTGTAATTTTTGCTGTTCTTCAGAAGACCTTGCAAACTGGAAAACACACACGCTCTGTCTGTTTTGGCTGTTGAGACTAGTTGGAAGGAATATCTTGGCAGCTCTTCTATCTGTGTATAGGATTGTAGATCCTTTGTGCTGAACAAAATCTACATACAGAATAATTACTGCAAAAAATTTGTGGAATCAGCGTATTACACCAGTTAGCCAATGTACACAGCTTTAGAGGGGTCGATTCAGTGTGTCCAAACAAAACATGCTGTTCCCATTTACCTCTTCATCCTTTCTACAGGGCTGCTTGGAAGCAGGCAGAAAGGAGGCTCTGGCAGCCTGCTGCTGTTAACCTTTTTCTTTAGGGTACTTCAGGGCTGCTGCCCTTAGCCATAGGGTGCCTGCCTTTTTGTCACAAGAAAGGAGTGCTCCTGTGTCAGCATGTGAGACATTTTAGGTACACACAGTTGTGTTGTGACCTTGAGATGTTCGGAAGAAAATCTGATGTCCCTGCAAATTTTTTGAGGATGCTGTGTTTTATAATTGTATCTCCTCTGTTCCTTTATATTCACCTTTATATATAAAATGCATTCAAATAGCTCAGTTTGAAAATGAAAGTTTTGCTTGTTGAACAGTTCTTGGGCTTTAAAGGCCAAAGTGTTTATTAGAGATGTTTTGGAAAACCACTTTGAATGTGCTTAGTGGGAACCTGTTAATCTTTGAAATAGCTTAATGGTCATTCTTTTTTCTTGAATATATGTATTAAAAAAAAAAAGATTATTGTACTATCAGTTTGATAGTAATGCAAGCATTTGTGTGTGTGTGAGATGTGTTCTGCTAGACAGTTTGTAGAATAGTGACTACCTGTTAACCCACAAAGTAAAATTAGTTTTGAATATAAAAACCTTTTTCTGTAAAGGTGGCCTTTTTACTGAAAGGTGTTTTATGTCGGCAGGCTTTGAACTACAAGTATGTTGATGATGGGAAAGATGAAGGCAGTGTCAGAATATGTCTTAATGGAAAATTTGGGACAGTCACTGCAAGTAAATCAGAGTTCACCCTGATAAATTAATGTAAAAGCACTTTCAATTCGTATCTGGTTTAATATTGCATATATCCACTTAGTTAAAGTGCTAGGAATACATACTGGTCCAGTTTGGATTAAATGTTATCCCTCAGTTTTGAATTATATCACAATTTTACTCGCTTGTTTTGTGGACCTTCCAGTTTGTGCATGATTGCATTGATGTTTTTCACTTACTACCATGTTTTCTGTCATCTGCTTTCCTTAATAGGAAGTATGGCTTCGAATGAATTACCTTGTTGATTTCAAGCACCACTTCATGCGTAGTTTTCCTTACTCTTTACAAGAAACAGTAAAGCACAAAAAGAAAGATTCGTGCAAAGGGTAAGAATAAAAATAGCATTGTTACAGCTTTCAGTTTCATAAAATGAGACAACATGTGAGTCTCATTAAGTTTTTAATGTTGTAAGACTGTTTTTATTGTATGTTCCTGGAAGGTCTGTACAACCAGAGAGTTTTCATTGTACTGATTGTAAGTATTGTATGGGAAGTCATCTGAATGTCCTCCAGTATAAATGAAAATGCTATCTTAAAGAAATGAAAGTATTTTATTGAAAGCTTTATCTGGAGTTTGCATAATGTTTAATGGTGATTTGTGCTAATCTGACTAGTTTCATATTTCTGAATGTTTTCTTTTCTGAGTTACATCAAAACATGGTTAAAATGTGCTGCTTCACCTACATCGACTTTTTCTATAGTTGGATGACGAGGCTGGGTGAATACAGCTAGGAGGAGAGATGTGTCATGTTGTGCCTAGCCTTTGTGGCAAGGCAATATGGAACAGGAGAAGCCGAACACTTGTGGTGTTCTTAGCTGTTGAGCTGGCAGAGTGGGTGCATGATTTTTGTTCTGGTACAGGCCAGTAGCAGGCTGTTGTCCCTTTCAGCTCCCAGGTGTGAGACTGTATTCACACAGGGTCTGTTCTGGAGTTGTTCTCTGCCATTGCAGTCCATATAAATCGCTGGTTCATGCACAGTGGGTATCAGCCGATGTCTGTCTTAGTTCCAAGTGCCTGCAAACTTGGCACTGCTACTGAAGACTGAGCTGTAATAATGGAATCTGGTTTTATATTAAGGGTCTACCATGGTGCAGGTATATTTGTGGTTGAAATCCTGTTTGGTATTTTAAGTATTACATTTTCCCTTCCTGGAAGGGCATATAGCTTAGAGGTACAGCATAGCTCCTAGTGAAATACTTCCATTTCAGCTGAGCTTTGCATGTTAGGTTCATAAAGCCAAAAAAAAATGTTTTGCTTTTTGAGGTCTTGACCTGAACTCCCTTTCTTGAAACTGAAAATCTGAGAACTAATAGTTGGGCAACACAACCATCTTTCTCGTCTTGTAGGTGATGCCCTGACTAATCAAAATTCTGTGGATCCTTCTTTACTATGCTAATGAATTGTGCCCCATTCTTGCACTTAGAAATAAATACGTTGTTGGATAGATACTGGAGACTTTTTTGTGTTTTTTGTTTTGTATGTTACTTCAGGACTTCTGAAAACTTAGCCTCATGCCGTGTAAATAAAAATAGTTGCCTTTTGTCTTCCCTTCTTACTAATATATTGGTTGAAACACTTTCATTTAGAAATCTCACATGACATCCTTCCCTCTCCAGTTTGCAAAATGTTGTAGAAATTTATACTAAATGTACTACTGATAGCACTTACTGTCAACGCATTCTGAATGTGAAAAAAGTTATTAGCGTTTATGCAATGTGTAAATTATGCCCATAGGTTGAGATTTACATCCTCATATTGTAACAGTTGGCTTTATTGAACTGAAGAGTGACCTTGCTTATGTTAATGCAAGTTAGTGCTCTGTTATGTCATTTTCACAACTCTACATTGTGTTCTGAATATAGGCATTCATATCTGCAGCTTTCTGTAGATAAACACTGTGACTTTTTTCTTGTATGTTGTGGGTGACCAGTCAGCACGTACAGAAGTTCTAGCTTTAGATGTCAAGCTGCAACACCCTTGATTCCTTTCTTGGTAACCGTTAATTTTGACTTTCAAACCTCTGTAGAATATGGTAATGGTGATAAAGGTGTTTCTTGTTCCACAGGAGTTTGGAAAAAGGTACGTAAATGAATTTCTCTATGCTGTTCATGGTGCTTTTTGTTGTTGTGTGGTAGCAACAAAATCCAAGTGATTCCTCATGGAAGAAGAAACACAAGAGACTGAAACTAAGGGGTCGTTTTCGTGGTGTTCCTTTTCCTGTTTCAGTCACCTAAAAGTGCTGCTAGGCCAGGGTAAAAATCTTGAAGAGGAATCAGCCATAGAGACACAATTTAGAGCTTTGGTTCTTGCTGCCACTATAAATACAAGAAATAGATATCATGTTGGCAGAACAAAAATTTTTATTTACCTGAATATGGTATAAAAGTCAAATATGAAGACTCTTTTATAACATGTATTTGCTTTAAAAATTCAGTATTTAGAATTTTTTTCTCTGCATTGTATAATTTCTACTGAAGTAACAATATGTTAAAAGGTGTAAAATATTTTTTTGAAAGTTTTTTTTTCTTTTTCCACCCTTCCTTCTTAGCAACAAGTATTGTATGACACCCTCAAACAGTGTAGACCATCTTTTACTGAACTTAACCTTATGTGACATAATGGTTTCACTAGCAAGTGCTTCAACACTTCAGGCGGATTCTGGTTGGCTGGACATGATAAGAAAATTCGTGACAGATACTCTCCAGGATGGCAGCAGGCTGAATAGCAAGCAGGTGAATAGATTGCTTGGTGTGACTTGGAGACTAATGCAAATACAGCAGAACAAAGGTAAGATATGAGTAGTTTCTAAAAAGTGAAATGTATGCACTGACAAAGAGATTGAGTTACTTTCTTGTTTTCATGTTGCTTTGTCTTACATCCTTGTTTGTTACATCCATAGTGTGTTTTGTCTGTAGAGGTAAATAGAATTTCATGGTCATATCCCTGCACATGGCACTGAAAACTGCTTCATTTTTGGGAATGCTGCTAGATTCATACTGTTGATATACGAAGTTTAATATATTTGTATACCTGTCTTCTGTTTTTACTTCTTAAGACATTCTTATAAATGGGTAGACAAAGAGTTTTCTTTACTGGGAAAAAATAATTACAAGGAAGGAGAGTTGCATGACATTTTAATATTTCAGTTCTTATTTAAAATCATTGATGTAACTCGTAGACATCCTTGAGTAATGTCAGATGACCGTTCTAGTTGTATGGTAGCATGAAAAGTGTTCAAGGCCAGGTTGGATGGGGCTTTGAGCAACCTGATCTAGTGGAAGGTGTGCTGCCCATGGCAGGGGGATTGGAACTGGATGGTCTTTAAGGTCATTTACAACCTAAACCATTCTATGATTCTGTGAAATGCCAAGATAGTTCTGATGAAAGCTGTTGTAGTGTTTGATTTTAATCCTTTTCTAAGGGAAAACACATTTCTAATTATGACTTGCAGGACAAGTACAGTGTTTTGGGTTCTGTCCCCATCCCCTTGCCAAAGTAGTGCTTGATTGTGATTCAGATAAGACCTTGTTTGATGTACCTGTTCAATGGTTGATGCAGGACTTCTTAAAGAAAGGAATTTTTCAGTAAGTCTAAAAGTGGCAGTGGTCTATTGCATCTTACCAGTCTGGTAGAATTGAATTCCACAGCCAACTAGAGCTTATAGAAAATGCTTTGACCTTAGCAACAGTTTTCGTTGTTAGTGGTATAAGAAAAAAACGATGTCAAATGTCCCTCAAATATATTTTGGCAGTTATTAGTTTCTCCTTCTAAATCCATTTTGGTTAGGAAGCTAGTTATTATCTTTGTTGTCAGGGAGATAGGACCAGATAATCATTCCTATCTATGCTACAAAATTTACCTTCCTGTTGAAGGCAAATAATAGTCCACAGTCAGAGATGTGCCTGTCTCATCATCTGAGCTAAAGGAGAAGAGTTGCTACTTAAGAAATATGTTTCCAAGTATTCTTAGACTGTCAAATCAGATGCTTCACACTTTTACTTGTAATAAAACATTTGATTTTTTGCTTTATCTACTAGACTTTTGCCAGATAGTGGAGAATAGCTGTTGTTTTTCTAACCAAAGTAGCCATTTTAGTAAAATAATTTTCCTCAAGAATGCAGAAAATGAGCTTTTAAATGAGCTTTTTTGGGAAAAAAAAAAAGACACACTTAAGTGAACTTCCAAAAGATTGATATGTATGGATCTTGTCTGCTGATTCTGTAAAGGTTCAGGAATTTCTCTGTGAGTAGGAAGTTTTTTACCTCAGGAATCTGTATCTGTTTGTGTGGACAATTTATTTTGTCCCTTCTAGATAATCCTTGTGCAGTACTAAAAGCCTGACTAGATTTAAGATTAAACTTCATTTACTAGATGAAGAAGAAGCATAGCTTCAACAGGCTGGGTAAATGGGCTGACAGGAACCTCATGCAGTTCAACAAGAGGCGCAAAGCCCTGCACCTAGGGAGGAACAGTCCTGTCCACCAGTACCTGCTGGGGCCACCCAGATGGAAAGCAGCTTTGCAGAAAAGGATCTAGGTGGACACCAAGTTGACCACGAGCCGGCAGCATGCCCTTGTGGCAAAGAAGGTCAAATGGTATCCTGGACTGTGTGAGGAGGAGTGTTGCCAGCGGGTTGAGGGAGGCGATTCATCTTCTCTACTCAGCAATGGTAAAGCCACATAGAGTACTGTGTCAATTCTGGGCTCACCAGTTCAAGGGAGACATGGAGCTACTGGAGACAGTCCAGTGAAGGACCACAAAAATGTTGAAGGAACTGTAGCATCTGTCCTATGAGGAAAGGCTGAGAGAGCCTGGAGAAGAGAAGGCCTGGGGGAAACTTACAAATGTCTATAAATACCTGTGAAGAGGACAGAGTGAGGCTCTTCTCAGTGGTACCCAGCAGCACGACAAGAGGCAGTGGGCACAAACTGAAGCACAGGAAGATCTCTCTGAATATCAGGAAATGCTTTTTCACTGCGAGTGTGACTGAGCACTGGCAGACGTTGCCCAGAGAAGTTGTGGAGTTCCCACCTTGGAAATCGCTCTCCTTGAAAATATTCAGCAGCTGTATGGACATGGTCCTGGGCAACGAGCTTTAGGTGATCCTGCTTGAGCAGGGGGCTTAGACCTGATGACCTCCAGAGGTTTCTTCCAACCTAAACCATTCTGTGGAAGAATAAAAGCTTCCTTTCTTGATTTTTTTTGATGGTGCTCTAGAAATTCTAAACTGTATTGTGGAAGATGATATTCCAAAAGTTGGTGCATACCGAAGAAAAAGTCCGAATTGTTTAAAACATATCTTAAATTGAGATTAAGGGCCTGAAAGGGTATGGGTTTTTTGTTTGTTTTAAGAAGACAATGCAAAAGAAAAAATGAGCTATTAAAGTCAACATTTTCTTAGAACACAATGGAAATCAAGAGAGGAGAATTCTAGATAGGAAAAAAAAACAAAACAAAGCCACAACCTAATGAATGAGAGATTAAATAAAAACCACAGTCAACCTCCTCAGCATTATGCAACAGAAGTATGGTGGTATCTTTGCAGTCCTTCTCTTTTCAGGGTCGCCTATTTTGAGTAGCTATTTATGCTGGGGTGAAATGCAACATTTACTCTGGATGTCTAGAAGAGCTTCGAGCTGGCATCTGAAGATTTCTCTCCATTATTTAAGATCAGTCTCTGGATCTGCTCTTTATAGTTAGAAGGTCTGCTTCTTTCTTGCATTTCTCAGGTATGATGTTAGCACCAGCTTACCTGCTAGTTGTGTTTTTGATGAATTTTCTTCAAGTGAGAGAGAGAACACTCAGTCAGTTCAGAAGGAGGATTGCCATGTGCCGATTAAAACTGGAATATGTTAAAATCCATGAGGACTTCAGCTGCATTTTGGAAGTCTGTACAATGTGTACCTTTTAAATACTACTCTTTAATAATGTATTTTAGAATTGTTTTTGTTTTTAAGCTTCTCATGTTCACATGAACCAATTCAAACAGTAGCACCTGCTTTACTGAACATGCCATGGAGAGTTATTTGAAGGTGGCTGAATGTTCTGCATGCTTAGAATATTTATTTCTTACTACAGTTTTCAGTTAACATTTATACCTTTATGTAGTTTCCAGCTAATTAATGAACTGCTAGTGAATTAAGAATAAGCACGTGTTCTGTTTAAGAAATGCTGTCCAAGACAAATCTTCATCTGAAGAGTATGTGAAATGAATAAGTTAATGTTCCTGGTGCAATAAAAAGAACTTAATATTTTATCTTAATTATAATTCATTCTAATATTTGATGTTTCTCAGGTGACAAATCTTGTTAGATTTCGACTTCTCAATGGCTCCCTGTATTATGATTGAGTATGGCCATGCCGTTTCATGCTTTTTATAGTGTGTCTTTTATTGAGAATCTCTGTACAGTAACTTAAATATGTTCCCTGGTTTTACTGGAGTTTTACTGATGAAGACCAGCACCTGAACTGGATCTGAAATCATTTTTAGTATGGAGCATTCTTGTTAAAATGTAGTCTCCAGGGGCAGAAGTAGCTCTCTTCAGTGTGGAACACGTTACTGTATCTGGTTTTGAATACATAACTTTAACTGCTCTGTACACCTGAATGGAGAACAAAGGTTTTCTGGTCTTGGATTATGAAGACAATGAAAATAAGTGATTACTGCTAGTTAAGTACATCTTGACGGCAATAAATTCATTGGCTCTACTGAGACAACTTGAGTGAGGGCTGATGCTCTTCAAATGTCTCTTATCTCTTCAGATACTTCCTCATTCTTTCTGGGTTTATCGTCTCAGAATTCAGATATTTGTATGATTTTTTTTCACACTTTGTTAATTNGGGCTCACCAGTTCAAGGGAGACATGGAGCTACTGGAGACAGTCCAGTGAAGGACCACAAAAATGTTGAAGGAACTGTAGCATCTGTCCTATGAGGAAAGGCTGAGAGAGCCTGGAGAAGAGAAGGCCTGGGGGAAACTTACAAATGTCTATAAATACCTGTGAAGAGGACAGAGTGAGGCTCTTCTCAGTGGTACCCAGCAGCACGACAAGAGGCAGTGGGCACAAACTGAAGCACAGGAAGATCTCTCTGAATATCAGGAAATGCTTTTTCACTGCGAGTGTGACTGAGCACTGGCAGACGTTGCCCAGAGAAGTTGTGGAGTTCCCACCTTGGAAATCGCTCTCCTTGAAAATATTCAGCAGCTGTATGGACATGGTCCTGGGCAACGAGCTTTAGGTGATCCTGCTTGAGCAGGGGGCTTAGACCTGATGACCTCCAGAGGTTTCTTCCAACCTAAACCATTCTGTGGAAGAATAAAAGCTTCCTTTCTTGATTTTTTTTGATGGTGCTCTAGAAATTCTAAACTGTATTGTGGAAGATGATATTCCAAAAGTTGGTGCATACCGAAGAAAAAGTCCGAATTGTTTAAAACATATCTTAAATTGAGATTAAGGGCCTGAAAGGGTATGGGTTTTTTGTTTGTTTTAAGAAGACAATGCAAAAGAAAAAATGAGCTATTAAAGTCAACATTTTCTTAGAACACAATGGAAATCAAGAGAGGAGAATTCTAGATAGGAAAAAAAAACAAAACAAAGCCACAACCTAATGAATGAGAGATTAAATAAAAACCACAGTCAACCTCCTCAGCATTATGCAACAGAAGTATGGTGGTATCTTTGCAGTCCTTCTCTTTTCAGGGTCGCCTATTTTGAGTAGCTATTTATGCTGGGGTGAAATGCAACATTTACTCTGGATGTCTAGAAGAGCTTCGAGCTGGCATCTGAAGATTTCTCTCCATTATTTAAGATCAGTCTCTGGATCTGCTCTTTATAGTTAGAAGGTCTGCTTCTTTCTTGCATTTCTCAGGTATGATGTTAGCACCAGCTTACCTGCTAGTTGTGTTTTTGATGAATTTTCTTCAAGTGAGAGAGAGAACACTCAGTCAGTTCAGAAGGAGGATTGCCATGTGCCGATTAAAACTGGAATATGTTAAAATCCATGAGGACTTCAGCTGCATTTTGGAAGTCTGTACAATGTGTACCTTTTAAATACTACTCTTTAATAATGTATTTTAGAATTGTTTTTGTTTTTAAGCTTCTCATGTTCACATGAACCAATTCAAACAGTAGCACCTGCTTTACTGAACATGCCATGGAGAGTTATTTGAAGGTGGCTGAATGTTCTGCATGCTTAGAATATTTATTTCTTACTACAGTTTTCAGTTAACATTTATACCTTTATGTAGTTTCCAGCTAATTAATGAACTGCTAGTGAATTAAGAATAAGCACGTGTTCTGTTTAAGAAATGCTGTCCAAGACAAATCTTCATCTGAAGAGTATGTGAAATGAATAAGTTAATGTTCCTGGTGCAATAAAAAGAACTTAATATTTTATCTTAATTATAATTCATTCTAATATTTGATGTTTCTCAGGTGACAAATCTTGTTAGATTTCGACTTCTCAATGGCTCCCTGTATTATGATTGAGTATGGCCATGCCGTTTCATGCTTTTTATAGTGTGTCTTTTATTGAGAATCTCTGTACAGTAACTTAAATATGTTCCCTGGTTTTACTGGAGTTTTACTGATGAAGACCAGCACCTGAACTGGATCTGAAATCATTTTTAGTATGGAGCATTCTTGTTAAAATGTAGTCTCCAGGGGCAGAAGTAGCTCTCTTCAGTGTGGAACACGTTACTGTATCTGGTTTTGAATACATAACTTTAACTGCTCTGTACACCTGAATGGAGAACAAAGGTTTTCTGGTCTTGGATTATGAAGACAATGAAAATAAGTGATTACTGCTAGTTAAGTACATCTTGACGGCAATAAATTCATTGGCTCTACTGAGACAACTTGAGTGAGGGCTGATGCTCTTCAAATGTCTCTTATCTCTTCAGATACTTCCTCATTCTTTCTGGGTTTATCGTCTCAGAATTCAGATATTTGTATGATTTTTTTTCACACTTTGTTAATTTTTACTTCCAGGATTTTAGCCTGGCTTCTGAAGAACGTTTGGTCTCTTTTTCTTGTTCTTTAACTTCTGCACTTGCTGGCCAGTTTTGGCCAACTCTGACATAAGGTTAGAACTCAAACATTGTTTTAAGTCTGGTGATGAAGCATAGTTGGCTAAAGCTTCAGAGGAGAAAAGGTTGCAGTGCAAGTTCCACAGTTCTCATTGTAGTGGTTTGCCAGTGGCCTTTCAAGGTATGTAGTTGCTGGTTAATTAGCAAACGTTATTTGGAGCCAACTGGTTTGAAGACATGGAGAGCTGATAAGTGTGTTTGGCAGGGAGAGAGAGGGTTTGTATAGAGATAACTGAAGATGATGTCAGTGAGGTTTCGGAAGCATAAGTGATGAGGAGAGGAGAAATATTGGTGTGAGGTTATTGCACTAGGGAAAAAGGATGTGGAACATAGCAGTGGAAAACGGGGCTTTATTAGTTAGCACACAGGTTGCAAGGTAGTTATGAGTTGTCTTCAGGAGGCTATGGAGCTTTCACTTACGTGTTGTCTCTATATTCATTTGTGTGCTTCTCTCATAAGCTACACAGCGAGGTGTTTTAATGATTTAGGAGTCTATCCAGCAGTTGTTTTGAAACATTTTGGTACTTCCCTATGGAGATAACTGTAGGTAGTTGCAGATGCAGATTATATGTCCTGTGTGTATATGTATGTGTGAAATCAGAAGATGTAAAAGCACTGTTTGAGATTTTTGTATATTTTCTTTCTAGTGGCTACGGAACCCTTGATAAAAGCAGTATATACACTATACCAGCAAAGGAATCTCCTCTTTCCTGTTCGTACATTGCTTTTGAAATTTTTTAGCAGAGTTTACCAAAAAGAAGATTTGAGGACTCAAAGAATCAGGTAAAAAAAAAAAAAAAAAAAAAGAAAAAAACACTTCTATATGCTGTGTTGAAATGAAAAAGAATGTTTATTTCAAAAGTTAGAATATCAAATTTCTCTGTATATGTTGTAAAATGTCATTGGGGATCTGGTTTGACAATGTCACTGAAGTTTCGAAGTTTAGGTTCCCTGTGAGTTCAGATTGTATGGTAGCTTATGTATCTTTTTCTTTAACATAAGTACTAGATTTAAGATTTAACTTGCAGTATATTGCTACAAGCTCATTGTTACTGACCGTGTGGTTGTCCTTCCCAGATGTGTGAATGTTGTGCAGCAATCCAATGGAGCCATGTCCATTACTTCAACCTGAGGTCATGGACTTGTGACTTACGTGGTTCTGTTAGTGCACATCTAGCCTACTGTATTTTTCTTTAATAAAAGTATTCAATTGTTTTGGATGCATGGCTCTGAAGAGACTAGGTTTAAGAAAATGTTTGTGTCCTTTTGGGTTCCCGTTTTCATGCATTTATTAGATACTTGACTTGCTTCAGGTAAGAGAAAATGATTCTCTATATTGCTTTTACAGTTTTTCAGTGTAGGATTTGTCCAAATTTATTCTGGAAAAGTTAAGGTGATGTATTTTTCAGCCAAGCCACCTGGTTCCAACTGTGTAAAACCCTTGAATACGGATCAGTCTACATCAGTCTTGAGAACTGAAAGGGGCACGCAATCATACACATGATACCAGCTTCTGCTGCTAGGTAAAAATCAAACCTCAGGGCCCCCAGAAATGCTGGCATCCATTAGTAGAGTTGATCTTTGGGAACATACTACTTTTCTGTAGCTCATCTGCTTTGTTAAATCCTGTATTGTGGTTAGGCCCGAGTACACATTAGTTCTACAAACAGAAATATCTAACACTATGCTATGAATGTTAGAAAAAGTAAAGGGAATTTGAAAGATAGGGAAAAGGCTAGGAAACATCCCATTTTCCTCTTCTTTTTCACCTAGAGTGAAAAAGATTTTTTCCATATGCGCTAATTTCCCTGAGGTTACATAACCACTGTTTTTGGCAGTTTTGAGCATCTCATCCACAGTTTCATATGACCATCTAATGTCTGGAAAGCTTTAACTTTCTACCTTGGGATGTCACAAACACAGTAGTTTTCCTGCTGTTTTCCTCTTCTCAATCCTCTATATGGAATTGTAAAATTCTTAGTAACTGAAGACTGAAATCACAAAAGGCAAAAATTCTTTGCAAAAAGGATGTTTACACCTAGGTATGATGACATTTTAAGATAGCATCATCTTTATGTGCTGGGAGGATCCATTTCTTTCATTTAGAAACAGGATTTTTTCATGTCTTCCAGATGTGGACTGTGAAATGGATCCTGGTTGACATTCATATTGTTCTGTTCAGTTTGACTATAGCTCTTTCAGTCCTCCCATGGCTGCTCTCCTCAATTTTTTTTTTCTTCCTCAGAAGCTTATTGAGAGCAGTATAAGTGGAGCAGAGTTCATGTTGGAACAATTTCCAAGGCCATTTAAGTGAAACTTTATTTTTTAGGTGTATCTAATTCAAAGGATGGATGGGAGATTTTGGCCTGCTCTTGCCTGGGGTTGGGGGGGGAAGCAAAATCGTTTGATTTATTACAAGGTTCAGAATTAATATTTTGGTCTGGGTGTTGGTTGTCTTTGCCCCCTAATCGCTACACATGCATATATGTAGTCATTGTGTGTGTATACATACAGCGTATGCAAGTGTGCATATCAACACACACACAGGTAGAGGCTGAAGAGGCTGTTTTTACCTTCACAGCCTACCTCCAACACTGACCTATGTGGAATGCTATAGGAAGAACGCAAGAATTACTTTTCTGTAGAACTGTAAACTTCCAACCATTTGAGGCCTGTACTTCCTCACTGCCCATAGCTTCTGTGTAGTATCGCTCAGTGAATGTCTTCTCCATGAGCTTTTCTGGTCATTTCTTGGACCAGTGTAAGTCAAGAGTAACTGCAGCATCATCTGGCAAGGAGTGGCAAAGCTCAGCTATCTGAAGACCAAATTCCTTTTGTTTGTTTAGATCCTGGCTCCTCCTAGCTGCAGTTGATACCACCACCCACCTCTTCTGTGGGAAGAGAGAGCAAATGTTTTATCGCTATCCACCCTTTGCATGTCAAGTGATTTTTAGACCTCTGTTGAGCCTACCTCCAGTTCAACCATTTCAGTTTTATCTTCAGCAGGCTGAAGTTGTCTCTTCTTCATGCTTTTCCTGCCTTTAAACTCTGAGTATCTCTCCATGCAACGCCCTGCCCTCTTACACTATAGATACTTCGTTTCCTTAAAGTTTTTGGTGAGGGATTTGAAGTCTATTGAAGCTTAGATGATTTTTATCATTATGCTACTCTTATTGACACCTTCGACTTGAACTTCTTGATTTATGATGATGGAATAACTATGGTTCAAAAATTATGCTTGCTCTGATAAGTAAGGCTATCATAGAAATTGTAGCCTTTGAAAAATAGGATTGGCCTATGAAATTATATTGTTTTAGTTTGAACTAAAAAGGATAAATAAAAACAGACCTATAGTGGAGTTGTCAAGTTTTAAAGCTCAGCATCAAAGACATTTAAAGGAAAGAAAAAAAAAAAAGCAAACCATAATTAGGGAAGTTTCCTGAAGTACGAACAGGCCAATTGATTTGAATAGGAAATGAGGTCTGGAGAATCTTCAAGTCATAAATGTAAATGAAAATTTGTCTCAGATGAGGGAAGAGCTTATCCAAGTTCTTCCCCATTTCCTTACCAGCTTTTAGGGGGTATTTATGGTAAACAGCAGTTTTGGGTGTCTGGTAAGGAATATGTGAAGGGCTGATGCTGAGACCAATACTGTGCAATAAATTTGGTGGCCTCGGTCACGACATGGGATGCACATTATGAGCCTGTAGACATTGCTAAGATAGAGGAGGGAATGGAACGTGCTAACTGGCAGAGCTTCAGGTCAGAGCAACCTGGTGAAACTTGAGGTTGGCCAAGAGAAATCGCATTGTGTTTCAGTAAGGGTATGTCCAAAACTCTGCATCTGGGGCAGAATAATCCTATGCACCAGTTCTTGCTGAGCAGCAGCAGTAGTAGCAGTTCTTTAGAGGAAAAAAAAAAGCACCAAGCTGGATATAAGTTCACAGTGCATTCCTCTCATGAGTAAAGCAAACCAGTATGGTCTGCAGTAGGAGGAACATGGCCAGCAGGTTGACTAAAATTCTTGTCTGTCTTTAATCAATGCTGGTGAGGCTATGCGCATAATGCTGCCTCGTTTTAGCAGGATCAAATTATTAGTTCAGCAGAGCTGTACGGTGCAACTTAACCTCGAGGGCACAATTGTTAATTCTGAAGTAAAGAGCTTGAAGTGCAGTTCTGCTTTAAAAAGTCACAGTGAAAACTTTCTCTCTCGATTATTTCTTTATCCTGGATTTTAAGTCAAATTTCTTTTTTCCAATTGCTAATCCCCCAAATTCAACTAAATTGTTTTTTCCAGTTGCCCCTTACAGTTCCTTTCTCTGTGTTTTCTACATTTGCAGTGTGCAGCTTTGTGTTAACGTTCAGGGGAAAATAAATTACTATATTAGCTCTGTATGGCCTGTGGATAGTAGGAGTAACGATATGGTTTGGTCCCTGAAGTTTTTGGTGTAATTTTTAATATACAGACGTAGCAGATCTATTAAGAAAGTGTGCGTCTTTTAATAAGAGTACCTTTAGGAGAGCCATGTTTGAAGTAATTTGCCTGCGTGCCATAGGAATTTAGTGGTAAGATGATAAATAGGATTCAGGAATCCTTACTTTAATTATTGTGTTAACTATTAAATTGCACTTGAAAAATTTACTTTTAAATTTGGAAAGTGTGAGTAAAAGACATACCTGAAAACCTTCATTAAAATAATTCAGTAGTTATTCCTTGATGTATAATATAAAGAGAAATATAATAATCAAAAAAGGGAAGACAGCATTCTCTGATCACCTAGGATTCATTCTGGAAAACTTTGTTTACTTCTTTTAATGTTGTTGCTTTTTTTAATCATCACTGCTGATTAAGAAATGAAACTGGCTAAAAAACAAAAACAAAAACAAAAAGGGGTTTTGGATCTTTTGCAGAGGGAAGAAAAGAGAAACTTTATTATGGCTGACATAAATAGTTGATTTACTGTAGTAGTTGAACAGAGAAAATAAACTAAAATCACATTATCAACTTCTATTTAAAGCAACCAGTTCTAGTTTTTCGTTCTGTTTTAAGATATATCTGAATTGAAGAGCAAGATGTCAGTAAAGGTAGAATTAAATTTTGAAGTCTAGTAAAAAGAGTAATAGCTTGATTGGGGAGTTCAGTATTATTCAGGATGTAGTAGTTGTATTGATTTTTAGCTTGACTCATAATTCATTAAATATAAAATGATAAAACTAATGAGAAATCGAAATGTTGCTTTGCCAGCATACAGTCAGTTCACACAAATGCTTTCAAAAAGAGTTGAAAGTATGTAGTGCGAAAACTGGATCAAGTAAATACTTCCATTATAACCCTGTTAGTGTACCATTGTGCTCAGATCTTCAGGTGAAATATTCTAAGCAAATCATACTATTGCAGTTTATTGTGATTTAATTATACCTAACATCAAAGCAACTTAGTCAAGACTGGAAAGGATAAGGTTTTGTTTTTGTTTTTCTTTCCCAAGTAATTTTTCCTCTTTCTTTAGAAGTCGAAGTAAAGTTCTATCTCGTTGGTTGGCTGGTTTACCTCAGCAGCTTGCTCTGCTTGGCTTGAGAAACCCTGAGCTTTCAAATCAGCTAATTGATATCATTCATTCTGCTGCTTCTCGTTCAAACAAAGAATTATTACAAAGTTTACAAGCAACTGCTGCTCAAATATACGGTAAGACTGCACTACAGCATACTGAATTTTTTTCCATCACTTGACAGGGAAGTTGCAGTATATGGAAAATACAGGTGTTTCTTGGGTGAATGTGAAAGTGTGTATCGTGTGTATGGGGAGATCAGTTCAGTTGCTTACAATAAAGGTTAAAAGGAACCACGTCTGTCATTTCTTAAAGGCTAGCAAAATGAGTAAAATCTTTAGTTGAAGTTAGTAGGACTTTAATCTGATAGATCAGAAGCTTCAGGTTTTGTGAAATCTGCTTCTGGTAGTAGTGCTTTTTTTTTTCTTTTTCCTGCTTCAGTGTTAGTTATAGTGCCGTGTCTTCAGAAATGCTATAGGCTCTTACATAATAGTAGCTAGGAAAGGCAAGGGGTCACTGCATGAGATACTTGTGTGAAAGTTTTTGTGTATTTAAACTGTTTGAAATTTGACGTTTTAATACCACTTGCCAGAATTTTCCAAATGTGTTTTTTCCTCTAATAATTTAATGCATGTCACTCCTTATTGAAGCCGAAGCCTTGCCTGAAAGTGGAAGTTTAAGTTCTTTGAGTCTAGGGCACTCCTTGCTTGTCATTACCTAAGGTAGGGAGAATGTATTCTGTTGCATTGTGGACTTCTTGCTGTTTCAGGAAACACAAACAAACGATAGTATGCCTATATGTTGTTAAACGTGTACTTTGCTTCCTTTCTGGAAGCAATGAGTGAAGTATGTTCTCCTATTTACGTGAACTAAAACATATTTGAGTCTGTCAAGGTGATTATACTGCTGTAAGAATATTTTTTTTATTGCTGTGATGATAATAAATTGCCTGTTAGCACCTATGGACTTTTCTGCTTTAAAAAAAAAAAAAAAAAAAACCCTCTTCTCCAGAGTTGCATTGTTGTGCAGTCTGGCAATTTTGTTGCGAGTATTATGATAGATTTAGTCTATTTTCTTGACCATGGCTCATAAAATAGTGGTTTCATCTGTTCTCAGCTTAAGGATAAGCTTCTGCTTCTTGTTCTTGAAGATATGAAATTGGAAATGTGAGACAATGGATTTCTACACGCTTAAAAATCAAAAGACAAAATGTTTCAATTTTGATTATACTTAAGTTTAAATCTAAATAAAATACTTCTCTATTTTTTTTTTATTTTTAATTTTTTAAGTCCTGACTTGATTCTTTTCAATGGTTTGTGGTGGTAGTGCTTGAACTAAGTGTCTTTTGATACTCATTGCCTGAAAGATAGTGCATGTATATGGTTGGTAGGAAAATAATCTAAGTATAGCTTGTAACCTAAGTTTTTATCATTAGTGGAGAGTCAGTTTCTCTAGAGCATCATTATTTCAGCAGGTCGGTAAAAAGAGGAGCTCTGTGGAGGTTTGCTTAGCTGAACACAAGGAGGGAAGCATTTACAAAAATAGTTTTCGTAGGGCTTTCTTAGACATTCGCACAGTGAAGGACACTTTTTTTTAATTAAAGTTAGGAAAATACTATGCAAGTGCAAAGTTTGATTCTCTTCTTTTTTTAATCATTAATTTACTGTAATTTTTACTATTCATAATTTCCCACTGGTCTTCCTTACTGCTTTTGTTACCCTTGCTTTCTCTGCTCTTCAGTTTTCTTCAACTTATGGCTCATTCTTCCTACACTTATAAATATTCAATACGTGAGTAACATTAGGAGAAAACTATATTTTGTGCCTCGCTTTTAATTTGTATTTTTTTTTTTTCAGACCCACTAGATGGCACTCTGGTTCTGCTCCCAGCTGAGGCTCAGCGGCGGCTGGTTCAGCTGGTGTACTTCCTACCATGCCTCCCTGCCAGCTTGCTAGCTTGCTTGAGTCGCTGTTGTATTATGGGAAGAATGTCCTCAGAGCTAGCCGCCACTCTTATTGGGATACTGCGCATGAGGTAGAAGGCTTAATCTGTGCTTTGATTTGTTGTAAAAGCGCATGAACGCTTTTGTTAAACATGAACTTCGTTATTGGTTTGCACGTGTTTAAAACACAAAAGATCAGTATAGAATGTAAGAATTGGCATTGTGAGGAAAGTTAATACTTCTGTCAGATTTTACTCCTAGACTTTCACTTTGACTGTGTCCTTACATTGACCGATTTTCTGCAGTGCTTGATAACAAAATCATGTTCCTTACCTTTAAGGCTGTGCAATATTGAGCACCCTCCACCCAGAATATTATCATGGTGGTCTTTGTTCTGCCACTGATTGCAGCTTGTCTTTGTAAATACTTTGGCTTGACCTCATAAATACTTTGACGTGGCGGTGTTTGTGGTGGAAAAAAAAAAACAACCAGTGAGTATTCTCATGTTCTGCTTTGTTTTGAAGTTTTAAAACTCACTTTTCCTATAATTACTACGCTTAATAGCCAGATCGTAGTTGCTTGGCAAGTGTCTTCTTATAAATCATTCACACGCTTGTTTTTCTCCTGGCTTGAGTTTGTTTGACTGTGAAGTCAGGGGGAGATTGCTGTTCCACAGAAGTGAGTGGAAGGATTGCTAGGGTTTCATGACAGTATTTTGCTTTGCTGCTTCTGAAAAAGCACACTTGCTTTTTTCCATTGCTCAGTATTGTTGGAGCTTGGGTAAATAAACAGGAGTTAGGTTTGTATGAATTATGCTTAAAGTGATTTTTTTTTTCTTAGTGCTTTTTGGAACTTAAATATTTTTATTAAAATATGACACAACACAATGTACTGCCAAATACAGACCTGTTTATATTAGCCATGTAACACATGAATAAGGTGACTAACATGATGTGATGGCAATAAAATTTATAGTATTCTCTATATAATGCATTACTGCTATAAAAATGAAAATCTGCATAGTTTTGGGAATGTGGATCTCCAATTTTTTATCAAATGTTCTTTGCCATATACTACAAATTCAGTGGCAAACTGTGACCAAATGAAAGGCAGGCATTGTGAGAACTGAAGACAGTAATAAGCACTGAGGCGCTTACTTTTTTTTAGATCTTATCTGGTTTTCAGTGTGGGAGATTTTTACAGTAATAGTATAGCTGTATTCTGAAGATTATCTGGAAGGTGCAGGTGGGCTGTGGGCATTTGATCCTTTTGGCTGAAGATGTGAGAGACTGCTGGAGGGTGGTATGCTTAACAAAAGTAGGTTACATGTTGGCAATGGAGGAGGAGGAGCAACTTTTCATTTTCCAGAGGTGCAAAGAAAGTCTTTTGATCTTAATTTATGGCATTTGGAGCATGTTTTAAATGAAGCTGGATTCAAAGATTGTGGGTTATCTACCTAAGAAGTCAATCTGAAATAATCATTATGAAATGACTAATTACGAAAAATGGAACTTGGAAAAGAGATGTTAATCTTGATTGAGCATTGTTTTTCTTTTGTAAGGCAGTTCCCACTGTGTTAAGAGGAATGAATGTTAAAAAACAGGAACTTGATCAATTTTCTGTAGAAACACATCTGAAAATAATGCAAGTCCTTGTGAAGATTTAAATAAGCCTTTTATAGACAAAGTGAATGCAACAGCATTGAAAATACCTACATTGCCAGCTTGAAAGTTTGTAGTAAAAGTTTTAAAGGGCTTGAAAAAAGGCTTGACCTTTTTTCAGCTGTGGCTCAGCTTCTTAATATGTAGGTGAAACTTATTTTGTGAAAGATGCTTTTTTTATTTTGTGGTCATGATCATAGATTTTTATCGTAAGAATTTCATCATAGAATGCCTTTAAGAATTGGAGAAACGAGGTGGTGTCAGAAATTTTAATGGCTGCTGTGAAGGGGATATCCAAAAAAAAAATAAAATTCTTTGGGATCATTCTTTGGTGGCTAAAATTAGCAACAATGCATGCAAAAACAATGAGATAAGTAACAATTAATATCAACTTCTCCAGAACAGTCTGATGTATCTTTTTGCTTGGGAAGAGATTTGTGCGGTTAAGGAAACTAGCCCATTTTCTAGATCTGAACTTTATCTGGGCTTTACGAACTTCATCACCTGTCATTGCACACAGGATGCATGAACTAATTTTCTAGCTCTTATCATCAGTAAAGCCTAGTTGGATTATTGTGTCCGATTTTGTGGTTTGTTTTGTAGATAACGATATGAACAAACTGGACAGAATCTAAAGGAGAGCAGACAAAGGACGATAGTCTGTAAATTGTGATAATGGGGAATGACTAAGAAATTGGCATTGCTAGGCAAATAAGACTGGGAAGGAGTGGGAACTTGTCTTCGTGTGTGTACAAGGCTGCTGCAAAATGGATAGGAGAATGCGGTTTTAGCAGGATTAGAAATGTGGACACTAAATGTGAGAAAAACATTTGGTTAGAGTGCTAGCAAAATTTTTAGAAGCAGTGACACACACTGGAGTAGGCTGCATAGGAAGGGGGTATAGAATATGCTTCACAAGAGATACTTAAAATCAGATGGACGGAAGTGTATCATGGATGGCAGAGGTAAAGCCTTGAAGCAAGTAAGAGGGACTAGGTAACTTCTGGTAGTCATTTACAGCTCTTGTGATTCTTTGAATTAAACACACAAGTTCTTGAAATGAACAGTACTACACCAAAATGTATATGACTTCACAGCTCTGTGGTTCATGGGACATTTTCTGTAGTTTTAGATGAAACTAATAAGAAACTGATACAAATCAGTTCATTCAGACCTCATTCATGAGTAAAAATGATATTGTCACTAGATGGCACTGTTTTTCTTCCAGTATATTTTTGTTCTATTTTGTGATGGGGGAGTTTTTATAAAATTCTTTTCTTCTAAGCCACCTGCTTATCTGTCATGCTTTAAATAGATTGCATTCAGTAGCATCAGAGGCTCACTGCTGTATTTGGTAATTGTTTTTAATTTCTTTTAAAGCCTTTATTTCCACATTATTCTTGACTGGCAGACGATGTACATTCTTATGTGTATCTGAGAATGCACATACCCATGTATATTTGCCAGGGAGAAGCTATGTTAAAGTGGATTCGATGAGAGTACATATGGATGATAATAAGACTGTTGCAGTTATTCCAGGAACAATCATTATAAACTGAAGAAACTCTTGATATATCTTTCATGTGTGTGCATGAGTGTACAGACTTCAAAAGTAGATAGTAAATGTAGTCAGATTGCTTAAACCACAGCTCTGTCATGATATCAGGCAGTAGACGTTAAATTTAATTATTGCATATTAACTCTTGGAAGCATTTGTTGATTGGAAATGGATTTTGAAGACATCCTGTAGTTTCCATTTTTTGTCTTTATGGTGGTGAAATTAATAGCCAGGTGATCTGCAGGAGCTGACTGAGTGACCCACGGTGAACTCCATGTGCTGAGAGTCAAGGTGATGTTGACAGTAATGCTGTATAAAATAGGAAGGTTTCTGAGCATGGGAGGGTGATCATCTATACTGTTAAATTACTAGAACAGTTCCTAACATGCTTTTGGCTTCTGTGCTCTAAAGCTCTCCCAGACAGCACAGGGCAAGGACTATTCTGAAATTTATGGTGGCTTAAATACAGCCACCCTATTTTGGATGCTGGCAATTTAAAGGTATGAACATGGCCAGACTACGTCAATTGTTCTATGTTGCCAAAGCACGGGCTTTGCAGCTGTTTGGTTCACTAGGATAGATACAATTGATGAGTTTCAGGTGAAAATGAGGGGTAGAAGGTGGTGCCTTGGCTTAATTTCCCTACTCTTCTTCTCCAGTGCCTACTGTGTGGGTCCTGAGATGTAAGTAACCTTAAATCCAGTCAGTTAGGGTTTTGAGAGATTGAAGTGTGCAAGAGTTGTGGGGTGTAAATCCTTCTCCCCACTCCTGTTCATACACAAACAGGGGAGGAAGGGTGTGGAGGAACATGAGAACAGTGACCTCAGAGTAAGAGAAGTGAGAGGTAACCATTTCTTGGAAGGAGATAAGTTCTCTGAGTCACCTTCTGATTTAAACCTCTGACCAGCTAAAATTTATGGAGACAAATGGAAGGATATGGCAAGTATTTTATAAAATGTTTACACTGAATCTGCAAGATGGAGTTTTCATTATTTAGGTGGCACTGCTTAGATTCATGTAGAGATAAACCTTTCATCTTGATGCAGTGTGCCACATTTCTAAAAGAATTAATGTCAAAAACTATTTTCGATTCATGATTTATTGGAATAGCTTTTAAATACTCAAAAAGTAGTTCTCTACTAATTAAATAATTGTTAAAATGTGATGGGCAGGGAATATATAATGTTTCATATAAGTGGAGCTTAGGTTTGGAATTCCAGTCTTCATCTTGACATTGGAGTCCTGGCTGATTCCATGAGGATATATGGATATAGAAAGATAAACGATTCCCTCCGGGAAATGAAGAAATGTATTAATCATGAGTGGCCTAATAGGGATTAAGGTCATAAACAATACTGTAAGGTAGAGGTAGAAAGAGTTTTTGGTGTAATCTTGCAGCACTTCTGTTTACATTTGTAGAGAGAGAAGATAGTCTATTTCAGAATAGTTTTTAAAGGACTAATGAAGTATATGCTTGGTTTTTGACTGCTCTTTGGAAGACTGTATTTGAGGCAAATCTTTTCATTAAACATGGAACTGTAGTAGATGTTGTAAACACGCCTCCTTGTATGTGGTAGATTTTCTTGTTTATCTGACAAAAGGTAGGTCTGCTCTTTATATAACAAAATCTGTATTGTAACAGTTGCAGAGGAACATCGCTTGTCACCATTTGTTAGGCTTAATGGTTTCATTTGGTAGTTCTTAGTGTCTTTGTGGTCATTGAATGGCAGATACCACTCCTTTTTTTTTGTTCTGTTTTGTATAAAGTAGGATACTTAAGCTAGTTAATATGTAATCTGTGTACTTAATGTGATGTGTTCTATTCTATGAAGTAAGGATTAGGAAATGCAGACTGACCTTGTGATCAGATATCTTAACTAAGATATTAGATTGCTGACTTTATGCGAAAAGTTCTGTCTCCTCTTAACATGTCTTGAGGTACAAGTAAGGAAAATCTATTCAGCATAATTACATAAATGCAATTTAATTATGTGCCTTATTTATGCATAACAGTTTCAAGTTTTTTAGAACTTTTTATCTATTGGAACTGAGTGTCTGGAAATTACTTCACTGTAACAGAGAATTGGACAGATAATATTTCACTGCCTAGATTTAAAACAAAACTAAACAGTGTGTGAGGGAATTAATTTATGGCATTTCTCTTTTGAAGTGGGGTGTTTGTAAGTGAGATCTCCAGTGGCTTCAAGCAGCTATTTCTTATTCCTGTTGGGCTCTCACCCTGCTGAGGTGTCGCAAAGTTGCTTTTTCCATTGCTGTAGAAAAGGAGGACGATGAGGGCCATACGCATAAAAGCTGAGTGCTCTCTCCAAGCAAGACAGAAGTTGTGTGGGAATTCCTAGACTTCATAGGTTTGAGATAAGCAGAACACAAGTTATCCATAGAGTTGTCATTATTGTAAATGGACTATTTCCTTAAGAGATAGTGACTTTAAAATATTCTGTTGCTTTCCAGACAATAACGAGGGAGCTCAGTTGGCATCTCATCAAGCAAGTGGGCATGTTGGTTCCTGCTACCCTTAGGAATCTGATGCTTAGAAAGAAATGGAATGGACTTTTACCATCTGTTTGTTATAAGATGTAAAATTCTCTTTCCACATATATACCCAGAGATGTTCTAGGGCCATGGTGGAGTTTAAAATTGCCTATAGATACCTCCTTTCTGAGTAAATACTATTATTTTGTTTAGTTGTCCTCATTATGTGATCTGCAACCTCTGACAGTCTGGCTTGAGGAGGCACAGTGAAAATGTAGAATGTAGGTAACTGGGAGCCTACACGCTACTTTAATAAAGGCTTATTGAATGCATTGTTGTAGACAAGAAAAAGAAAAACATTATATTCCCAGAAAGTATTTGCAGGCAGGAGAGAACCTGGAGAGAATATTGTAACCCATTACTGTGAATGAGAGGTTCTTTCTCATTTAAAATAAAACAAAACAAAAACGCCTCCCCACCCACCCCCTTTCATGTCACAAGTGGTGCAAAGGCAAGTCAGCTTGACGCATCTTGGAGAACAAGCTGAAAAGCATACATGTATAGGAGGGCATAGTAATTATGAATAGGTTGCTAAGAAAAATGTGAGAATAGTGAAGTCTCTGTTCACTGTGAAGGGCTTTTTCTGGCTATGTTTCCACACTCCTCAATTTAGACGCAAAAATGGAGGAGAGTATTAAAAAAGTAATAACAATGGTTAAGGCACTGTTGAATATAAACTAAAAAGAAAAGCGTGTTTTTAAAATTCTGGCATTTCCCTGACTGGATGCCACTGAGGCCAAAGGGTAAAAGATCTGTTTTCCTTGCTGCAAGATCAGGAAGGATCCATAGCTCTCAACAATCAGATCTTGGGGTGTGTTACAGTGCATTCTTTCATCCAGACCTGTTCAGCAAATTTCCTTTTCCTTGCTCACTATTATGTGAAGCCTAAGACTTGAGAGGGAGAATGCTAAGCTTGTGTTTAAGGGCATAGCCCTGTAAATTTGTCCCCAGGTTCTTGTTTGCAGTTTGATATCCCTAACCAAGGGGAGAAGAATTACGTTATTACACTTACAATTGCAGCAGGCAGTAAATTAATGCCTTTTGCTCATTAGCGAATGTTTCTTCTGATTTGTGCTGTCATTTATAACGTGTAAGCAGTTTTTTCTTCAGACAACTTTTCGCAACCTTAGAGCAAATGAGTAGCTGACAGGCTTACTTTTAACAATGTGTAGCTCAAATTGTTGTTTTCTTAAAATAGGATTCATGTTTTTCTCCAAATGCCTCTTAATTCCTTGCAGATGTTTGTTGTATTTTGCCACATCTCCAAATGGAAACACTTGATCCTTGAAAAGAGATAAGGAAAGTTTTAAAAACAAAAACAAAAAAACAGAACAAACAGAAAAAAACCCTCACACTAACAGAAGATTGCCTACATATGGTAGCCTATTAAAGGAAGAGGAAAAACTCTTCACTTGCTCTCCTAGTTCATATTCAAGACACACGCTACCTGGAGCTAAGTTGGTGTGAATGATGGGGAGATGGGGACAGGGTTAGAGAAATATTCAAAGATTCAAGTTTTTTTGTTTGATTTTTAAAATTTCAACATCTGTTTGACAGTCTTGGTTTCCTGTCCCTTCAGAAGCTGGTTTGAAAACTGTGAGTGCTGATCCTCATTAACAGTGTAACATGAAACTGATTTGATTAAGCTGATGCCAGAACCTGAGTTTATACTTTATTGCAGTTGCAAGCAGTTAGGTTTTGATGTGACTGAAATTATTTTTCATTAAAGCTAAACAGAAATAAACTATGCCAAAGCTGAGATAAATATTGGCACAGGACTTTTTTAGTGTTTTAAAAGAACATATTTTACAGCAGTGCATGCCTACATTGAGGAAAATGTTTTATATTTTTCTTCCATAAAGGTGCAGCAGTCCTAATATGGTACTTCCATGTGGTTTTGTTCCTTCCAGTGTGTATTATTATTTATGCATACATAGTTCTCGAGAGTGAGAACATGGGAACATTTGGGATGTGGTATAACGTACTTGCCGAACTCTCCAGACCAGCTAATTCCGTAGGTGTTCCTTTACCTCATATTTTACAGGTGTTTTTACATGTAAGCGTCATTTTAAATGCTTGTCAGCGCTGCTACTAGTTTAGCAGCTAGGTGTATGTGTAAAACATGCGAGGTTCGGAACAATTCTGAGGGACTCACTAGAGGAGATGCCTTTGTAGTATTGTCCTGGAAAGGTTTTCGTCAGCAGAACGGTGTTTCTGGGCTCAGACAGTGACTACTGAGTGGTGTGCTGAAGGATTTGAATTGAGTCCTCTGAGCTCTGGAGAAGCATGTTGCAGTATCCCAGTGGAAGTCTCCTGCTCCTGATGACTAGTAATCAGTAGCTAAACAGTTTTGTCTTGATAGATAAACTTTCTGGGCAGATATTAGACTCACTGTCTTGTGAGGCTATAGATGGCCTGTGCCATAAAAATAGGAAGTCAAAAGAAAGAGGAAACCTTTTCTTTGCCCCTTTCTGTGGATGAGTAAAAACTTCTTCTGAGTGCAATGCCTGGTTGATCACAGTGGAACATCCACAAGTGATAAAGGGTATCGTGCTATACTTCCGCGGTTCTGGGTTCTGTAGAAAAACTCGGCTCTTTTTCATGCAGTAAGAACAACTTTTTTATGATCTTTAATTGCAGAGTAATTATTCCTGCTATTGCGAAAGAACCAGTTGGCTCTGCTTATTTCTGAGGCTTTAAATGAACTGCTGGATAGGCAAAAAGAGGTACTCAGCTGTATCCTGATGAGCTGCAGAATGACAGAAGGTGCATTTGGAAGGTGGTGGTGGTATATCATCTGTATACAGTAGGTAGATGAACTGACTGAACAGCTTTGGCAAGAAAAAAATGACAGGCTAGACTTAGTTAGCGTCATTCTGTTATACAAAGTCCTTTGGTAATGTGAATGTTGTTAGCGGGCTTTGTCATCTCTTTTTCTGGGTTGTTCCTGAATAGTCTGAACAGCACGGGTGTCAGCACAGATCTCACGAACCTCTAGCAATGGCTGTCTTCCACTGGATGAACTGATCAGTTAGTTTTACCCACCGTTTCCTATTCTAAAAACCAATTATCTCTTCATGTAATTACCTTCCTTCCTACACTGTGGCTTCTAAGTTTTGTGGACTTTTTCATAAGTATTATAGGATCTTTCTTATTCATGTATATGTACCCCTTAAGAAGGTTTCTAAGAGATATGTAAGGCAAAAATTTATTTTTCAGAAATCATACCGTATATTTCCAAGCACAACATATGTATTCATGTGTAAGCTAACTTTATCGATCATTGCAATGTGTATTAATTTGTTTATTGCAGATGTTAATTTTACAGACCTTAGTTATGCGGAACTTATTTAAAAAAATTTGGCATCATATTCACTGCTCCACATCCTGTAGATGCCCAAGACATTCTCAGATGGAAGATTGCTCACAGCTGCTAGCGGTTCAGTTCATCCTTGCGTTCCCTTGGAGCTCCCTTAGATAGTGATTGCCATCGTGTCTTGGTAATTCCTTTCTGCTTTGTTCAGTTCCGTAATGTGTTGTGTAGCTGCTTGAANGCTGCTTGAAGTTACAACCGTTCTTCTCGTGAGTCCCCAGAAGAGTTGTTCTGAGATGGGAATCCACGCAGTTTCTTCTGTGACGAACAGACAGAGGCAGAATTCGTGTAGCTTCTGTCCTATAGGCTTGTCTTGCCCAAGCACCTGTCTCATGCATTGGTTATCTGTTGGGTGTACAGAATCTTTGGTAAGTTTTCTGCTCCTGATGCACTTAAGACATTTGGTATTAGTATCTCAGTGCTTAAGGCACTTGTTGAGGATGCAGAAAATCTGGGTTCACTGTCTTCCTCTGAAGGGGAGGTTGGTTGCCGATTTCCTAGCACAGTGGCTTAGTCACTGAACTGTTTTGAGGAGGGATACTTACTCCTCTCAAGTATATAATAATACATAAATTAATTTTACCAATTTTTCACTGTGTTGGGGCCTGGAATGCAGTTAGTGGTGTGGTTTGGTTTTTTTTGTTGTT